>JAXGGA010008931.1:0-54085 GCA_038373865.1 Uloborus plumipes
AAAATTATTTATATGGCAAAACAACGTTTGCCGGGTCAACTAGTATATATATATATATATATATATATATATATATATATATATATATATATATATATATATATATTGCAACTCTGGAATTCAACACCTCAAAGGGGGGGAATCAGTTTCAAAACCCCAGGGCGGCATCACGTCCAAATACGCCTCTACAAAGAATTGTATTGTCGCAGTTTTCGTTGGATGTTCAAAGCTAACGCAAGTGCTTTGCAATATTGTAGTTAAGACAATTTGTAAGCCAGCCTCCTGATACTTAATCGTCATAATATTATTGTATTTATCAGTGTAAGGGTTTTAGTTTTTATCAATATTTTTGAGATCGACATTTTTTCCTCAATTTTAGAATTTGTTTCAAAAACTCTTAGCGTGCCACTGTTATGCTTTGCCGTGCCACGTTGTGGCACGCGTGCCGCGGGTTGGCCACCACTGCTGTACCACAAGACTTTCGGTTCTTCAAAGGATAAGAGAATGTCAAAAGTTTTATGTGACAAAAATCTCTGATTTTATGTTTGTAATCCTCGTGCATTAGTTTTTACGAAAACCAAGTGTTTCGGCGGTTGCATGAAAAAATTTCATTTTCAGAAAAAGTCGTAAACTAAGATCTCTTTTATTACCCAGAAAAGAAACAAAAGTTCCGTTTTATCGTTTTAGAATTGAAAAACCTTATTTCTGTACCTCGACTTTTATTTCTCTGCGCGCTCGTAAAACGCATGATGCTTCTAACATAATTAGATATCGTAGCAAGTTTTATTTTAGAATTGCACTTATTGACAAGGGTTTAGTATTATTTCATAGTCAAATTAATTGTGTGTTAAACTTTAATTAAATAATTTTACTCTATTATAAGAACATACCGCTAGTGGTATTATGAATACTGGTTGTCATGTCGTTTTTTTTGATAAAAATTCCAGTTTTGTTCGGCACTTGAATAACACTGGGAGATTATTTTCTCGTTGTATGAGATTTTTTTAAAGCCCTTAAATACTTTCGCATCGTTGATTTCAAATCGGCAGTTGGTTTCCCTCCACAAGCTACAGTTCATATACAATTTAGTCCGTAGAAAGACTTTTGAATCCCCTTTTGATTTCTCCATATCCAAAATGTTTACTTTTTGGAATTTCAATGGTTTTCAATGGTTTAACATGAAAGAGTACTAGCGAAAGAAAAATCGCGCAACCTCTTTATTCCTAGTAGTTTTATTTTCTTTTCTTACTTTTTTTTTAATGCCACATTCGTCTGCAGCACCTCTGCAAAAAATTGATTAACAGCCTAATAAGATGAATAAAATTATCTCTCCTCTTACCAGGAAAACATACGATAGTGTAATAATGAAAAAAAAAATATAATTAGCAATTAGAAGACTATTGTAAAACGTGTTTCCAGACGCACGATTTATTTGCCCTCGTTTTCCCATTATCGAAAGGTGAAGTGATAACGTCTGGAGAAATTTTAAAGAAAAGTCACCAAATATAGCGAGTTTCATTGTGGAAAATATCTTTTACAGTCACTGTATTTTTAGATGGGTGCAGACTAGGGGTGCCCATCCCCCCCAAGCTCAATGGTGCAAATTCCCCCCCAAAATTTTTCACAACCCTATTGTACTTTTTATTTTTATCTCTCTTTTTTATTTAATTTATTTTTTTAAACATAATTTATTTATTTTTTAAATATTTATTTCTTTTTTTAAATATTTTTTTTTGTATTTTTATTTATTTTCTTAAATTATAATTTTTTTAAAATATATTACATCAATTTTTTTAAAAGTACTGAATATGCGCAGAACAGAATTGCTTTTTTTCTCTTCCAGATATTTCAAGCACACACACACACTAAATAAATAAATAAATAATAATAATAAAGAAATAATTGCAATTAAAAAATAAATTAATGAATAATTTTCATTAAAAAAAATCAGTGAATAATTTAAATTAAAAAAAATGAATAAATAATTTAAATAAATAAATAAGTTTTAAAAAATCCCCCCCCCCCAAAAAAAAAATTTCATGGCGCAACTCGCGCCATAATCCCCCCCTGTGGACACCCCTGGTGCAGATGATGAAACCGTCTCGAAGAACCAGATTTTCTCATCTTTATGCAGACATACGAATCCCCAACAAAACATTCTTTCAAGCTTCTTTACATTCAGCAGCTCGATTTAAATAACCCATTGAATACAAACTAGAAGTTTCGGAAAATGGTGTTTTTTCCATGATAAATTAAAATTTACCAATTTTTATGTTCAACGTCGTTCTACGTATTTAATGTGCGTAAATAATAAAAGATGCACGAAAAATCTTCTTAACTACACTTTTATGACTATTTAATCTCCAAAACTGAATGCAAATGAACAAGGAATAAGCACAAAAATAATATGATATTGCATTCGCACTTAATCATTTCCTAAGAATTTAGTTTTCGCATCGCTTAAAAAGTCAGAAAGGCGGCTAATTTTTTTGAAAGAAAAGTTTTCCCTTAATCAACCCCTTCCCCTTCCAAAGAAGGAAAGGAAAAAAAAGACAATTTTTGGCAAACACGTCGAGCGTTATTTCCAACTGTGTGGGCTTTTTTCCCCCTTTTTGATTAAAAAATGAAAAAATTAAAAAAAATCTGAAAGCTCTTCAAGAAGGAATATAAGGAAGTGAAAACATTTTTAAATTAAAGTCACTGTTAATGTTTTTTTACTGTCGACATAATGTCAAAACTAAATGTAAGAAGATTTCTAAACGTAATTTTCCGACAAACTCAAAATGCGAAAAGCTTTCGACCAGCAATTTTTTTCTTAAAATAACAGAATGTCTTCTAATTTAATGATTAAATGTTTTAAAAATGATTTTCATGCTTTCCCACTTTAATTTCATTACTGAAGAGCAAATTTTATTTTTAAACATACTGTAAAATGGGGTGAATCGGTACACTTTTCAGCTTTGATTGTAAAAAAGGTGTTAAAAGATTTTCTTTCAATTCGATTTTTTTGTAAAAACTTCGGTCTTGCTTTGCTTTTGATATTCCAAGCAAAAACAAAATATTTTGAACAGTTATTATTTATACATTTAGGAATTTAGGGGTGTTTCGAATCACACCGCTGATAGGGGTCAATCGGAACAGATGTTAATTTTTTTATTTTTTCAATTCAACCTGTAATAATTCTCAGAAACAAGAGTAATGTTGATGAGAAAGAATAAGAACAGATAGTTACTGCCAAACAAAAGTTTATTTTCCATACCAGTAAACGTTTATAATTTGTCAAAATTCAAAAACATTTTGAACTCATGAAAAATCAAAATTAATTTTAAGAAATGCTTTTGAATTGAAATGCTAAGATTTAGCATAAATTGAAGCCATTCGTGTCATCCACAAATCTGTAGGGGAGAGTGGTAATGAATGGGCCACTTTTTTGGTTTTGAATTTTCGTAATTTTTTCTAGCACTTTGTTTCAACTCTAAATTGGTGTTTTAGTTACTTCACTTATCTGGCTATCTAAAAAAGTCATAAAAGTTGGATTAGCTTCTGTCTATAATGAATTATAATAGAAAATAAAAATTTTGAAATTTGGCCCATTCAACCCCACCTATGGGGTTGAATGGGCCATCGAAGGTAATGAATGGGCCACTAAATGAATTCAATGAAAACATGTGGATTTAATCTTTTATTTGCTGAATATGACAAAATAAATGTGGCACTTGACATGATGATACAAAATCATACTGATTTAAAATTATATAAACATCAAAACTGATGCAATTAAATAAAACTGATGCATACCAATTGTAGCAGAAAAATGACTAAATAATGAGATTGTAAGAAATAAATAACATCAAATATATATATAAAAAAATAACAGATAATACACACTATGATTTAACAAAATTTATATATTTCAAAAATAATATTAAAAATCACTTTCAAAAACTTCATCTTCATTTTCAAACTTGTCAAAATTCAAAAATTTTTTTTTAAATTTACTAGACATCGGGAATAAGAAATATCTAACTTAAGTTACCAAGAAAGAAAATGAAATTGTACTGTGAGGAATATAATATGAAGGAGAGAGGGGGGCTTTTTCAAGCCACGCACTGCGACCAGAGGTCTATTGTACTATAGGAATATAATATAGATCTGCAAATTATATTTAGAAGTTACTACAAACCTATTTTGACGACAGTAATCTTTATCTATGACAGTCAGTTGTGTTTCATATTAATGCGAAAATCCAAAGAAAAGGAAGAAAAACAATATTTAGGTGGCCCATTCATTACCATGACATAGTGGCCCATTCAGCCCCACCTATACTTTTGGAATACATTTAGGTTTTTTGAGTACATTGAATTTAGATAACATCAAAATACATCTTAATATTAGTTTATAGATATGGAAAGACTAGCTTATACATATGTATGCAGTGAAATACTTGGTACATTTTAGCTAGGAAATGTTTTACTAAAAAGGGAAAAACTTACTTTTCAGTCAGATTCTTGACCATGCCACTCTAGTTTGAAAATGGCTCAGCGCAAACGAATGAAAATTGGATGAGTTTAGTAGAACAAATAGCTACATCTATTGGTGGCATCAAAAAAAAATTCATGTAAATACTTTTTCATATTTTGTTAGTGGCTCATTCATCACCATGGCCCATTCATTACCACTCTCCCCTACTTGTCCTTAAAACTAGCAGTTGAGGCTTGGCTTAAGTTTTTTCATAACTTTTTCTGGTATAAACGCTGCCTTGTCTTTAGTTTCTTAAAATCTGTGGGTTTTGGGGATTGTCCTGTAAGATTTTCCCACTTATTCATCACTGTCTGTGTGCTGAACTTTTGACACATAAAGTCTGTATGACTTTCCCCCATGTAAGAAGAAGTCCCCTGGAGCAGAAATGTTTCTAAATCTGCAACTTTCTGTCACTATAAGATCTAGTTGCTCACAAAAAAGGCTAAACAGTAACAAATCCTTGTCCTTGTCTTGACTAGAAGAATTGGAGTTAGAATCTTGATTTTTCAAACAGTTTCCTTTAAATTAATTTAAATTTGAACTACAGAATAAAGTGTTCCGATTCACCCCGCAAATTTTTTTCCTATAGCATTTTTCAGAATGCTTCATTTTTATGACACAATTTTTTAAAAATGTGAATTCTAATATGATATTCTGTTGTTCAGATACATGCATCATTGAAACATACCACTCTTAGGTTTAAAATATAAGAAGGTTTGCGCTTACATTAGAAGTTTTGCAGTTTATAAAAACGTGATGTTTTCTAGCATTCCACGTGCAGCCCTCCATAGAAGCCAGTAGCGTTGCCAGATTACAAAAGTAATTTTTTCCTACTTCCTATGATCTTACCTTTCTAGAAAAAAATTAATGGCGAAAAACACCCAATAGTATATTTATGAAGAATTTCTTTGTACGGTCGGGAAGTTTTGTTCCGATTGACCCTGCTGTTCCTATACACCCCATTTTACGGTACTATTACTTTTATGATGTAACACAGTGTTTTTTAATTTTGAGGCGTGCGGCTTTCCTATGGAGGTTTGAAATAATTTTAAGAGGAGTAGGAAGCTGTAAGCAATATATCGTTTTTAAACATACTCACAAAGGCGCCTCGATGGGGGGTCACGGGTAGTGACCGTGACCTCCCGATAAATGTCTTTATTCGGCAAATTTGGCCGGACAATTCGGTAAATTTCAGGACGTTGTCACAGTATTGCAATTTTAACTTCCCGAATGTCCCGTCCCTTTTTAGCTTACTTTCCCCTTGAAGTAAAATAAAAACGAAAAAAGCACTAAAATTGGCTTAATAATGCACCTTAAAAATATTACTAAGTCCAAAAAACAAGTCAAAACGGAATTAAAAATAAATAAATAAATAAATATTGAAAAATTAAGAATTAGAAAGTAGGGTTTCGAGATGGGGAAAATGATGTGTGTCTGTCGGTGTGTCTGGCGGTCCATCTGTCTCCCCTTAATAACTTTTGAATTAAAAGCCCCGTTTGAACTTTTTTTTTTTTTTAAGATCTTGGCAGCAAGGATGAAACATTCCCGTATTTGACTCTTTGATTTGAACAATGTTTCTTTCAATTTTTAACAGTTCAAAAAACCTGTCTTTCCAAATACCTTTTGAGTGAACAGTCCGCTTCGAACAAACTTTTCCTTTTTCTCGAAAGATCTCGGGCAGTACACTTCATTCTAGTGTTTAACTTTTGATTTGAACAATTTTTTGTTCAATTTTGAATTCCAAAAGGCTGGATCCCCTCCCCCCCTCAATCTAAATGCAAGGAAGACAAAACAAAGTCTTTGAAGCAATAAACAAACAAAGAGTTCTCTTTTTTGAATATTTTTGTAAAATGTTAAGAACTGCCAAAATAAAAGCAATGTTAATCATAATAAATGTAAATTTCTTGCCTATTTCGCATGTTCGGGCGTTATAATAATTTCTCAAAAACGTTCCACGAAAATTGAAAATGAATACCAACTGAAGTTAAAAATGATTCGTCGAGGGAATTAAAATGCCTTTAACTGAATCTAGAATTTTGTTTAAATCGAAAATTAAAATTAATATTACAAATTTTGTTAAGTATGGTAAATCTCGACTAAGCGAACGTTTTCATTTTCGCAGTTTTAGAGCTTGAATACGTCACCTTGCGGTGATTTAAAAAATTAGCCAGAGAAGTTAAACATTGTAAATTTGCGCGTACAAGGCAGAGATATCTTTTTTTCTTTCTGATAACCCATGGTAAAATTACGCTTCAATATAAATTATATTTGCTGCAATTAGTTTTTTAAATTTATGAACTATGGATATAGCGACAGTAGTAAAAATCCTTCAAATTTTACCACAAGCAAAGACGTGACGGGTAACACTAATTTAAAATAAAATTTAAAGCTATGCCATCTTCCCCCAATCTATCTTATTATTAAACTGAAAGAGAGAAAATAATTGATCTGTAAAAAATAGAAGGCATGAGTATGAAAAGTTTGGAAATCACTCTATTAAAAGTTTCAAAAACAAATTTCATACTTCCCCGTTTTAATCAAATTACAAAAGAGCCAAATTCATTTTGATGCATAATTTTGCTTTTATGATGTAACGGTTTGCTTTGCGATGCAATTCATTGAGTCGAACTAGCTCTGGGGCTACTGAAGCACCTCTGTCATAAACACGATGATGAGTATTTCCCGAGGCTAGCTCGGTTGATTGGATTTTTGGAAGTGCAAATCGATCGACTCCAGAGTTGACTCCCGCTCCCAGAGCAGCAAAACATGATTTCTTCTGATCTTCGCGAAATAGGCTCTCTCGATTCGGTGGATATTACAGAGTCAACAAGGAATATGATTTTTATTTGAGTGCGTCAGAATAAAAGTGGCCTAAGTCAGTGCCTACCGATTTTGCGAGTTTGCTCTAGTCGTAGATTGTAGAAAAAAACAACAGTGTCCTATTAAACTAACCTAACTAATGCGGATGATATTGTTGGAGTGATCAACAAAAGATAATTTCTTCCGATATCCACGAAATAGGCTCCGTCGATTCGGTGGATATTACTGAGTCAACCAGGAAAATGATTTTTTTTTTAGTGTCCCAGACAAAAAGTGGCCTAAGTCATTACTAACCGATTTTGCGAGTTTGAAATTTTTCGAGTCTGTGCTTGTAGGAACTACAGAAAAACAATGCCCTATTAACCATCCTATCTAATGCAAATGGATAATATTAGTTAGGATGATTCCTATTAAACATCCTAACTAATGCGGATAAATATTAGTTAGGATTATTAACAAAACATGATTTCTTCCGATCTTCAAGGCATAGGCTCTCTCGATTCGATGAATATGACTGAGTCAACGAAGAATATGATTTTTATTTGGATGCATCCGACCAAAAGGGACCTACTAATTTTGCGAGTTGTAAATTTTTCGAGTCTCTACTTGTAGAAAATTCAACAGAACCCTATTAACCCTAAACTAACCATACTAACGCGGATGACATTACTTGGGTTGATTAGCTTCGCATGATTTCTTCTGATTCTCGAGGAGTAGCATGCACTTTCGATTCGGTTGATATTACTGAATCAATACGGAATGTGATTTTTATTTGAGTGCACCAGAATAAAAATGGCCTAAATCAGTTTCTACTGATTTTGCCAGTTTGAAATTTATCGTCTCACAACTTGTAGAAAAAAGTAGCAAGCAAAGTAGTATACTATTAAACTAACGTAATTGGTGCGGATGACATTGGGATGATTAGCACACTCCGCGAAATGGGTTTCTTCGATTAGATGGATATTACTGAGTCGATACGGATAATGATTTTTATTTGAGTGTGCCAGAATAAAAGTGGCCAGAGTTAATTGAAGGGCTTGATACAAACAGGAGGTAGCTCCAATTTTCAATATTTTTGAAAAGTTTACAGTAGAGCTCAAAACACCAATCCTATTTTTTCTTTTTTCTTTATACCTATATATTTTTTAAAAACTCCTCTTATATGCTTTTCAGTGCAGTTAAGCAAGAGGAGTCAAAAAATTACAAATAATAATAATAATAATAATGTAATGCGATGTTTTAATCTTTTATACTGACCATTTGAAAATTGAACTTTGGAACTACTTCCTTTTTTCAGAAAATACAATAAAATAGTGTTCTTTTAAAGATCCCAGCTATATGGGAATGACATTAGTTAGGATGATTAGCAAAACATGATTTCTTTTGGTCTGTTATAAAATAGACTCTTTCGATTCCGTAGATATTAGTCAGTGAAAAAGAAGTAAGATTTTTATTTGACTACCACAGTATAAAATGGTATAAGCCAGGAATATTCAACCTTTTACCCTTTGATTAACGACTTGAACTAATCATTTTCTTAAAAAAACATCTTGAGTAAAGAGTACATTAAAAGAATATTAGAGCTTTATTCTATTCAAATTTAAAAACAGGTTTTGGATCTTTGTTTTATTACAGTACAAACGCCTTAAATAATGAATGGTAAAGTAGTAAAGGTTGTTTTTTTTTCTTTGTTGATGATGGGGGGGGGGGGGGATTTATAAAATATGTTCTAAGAATATTAAACAAAACACCACTATTTTAAATAATAGTAGCAATAAAAAGAAAAAATAATGATGATTCATACTGTGATTGTATTTTATTACAAAGAATATTTACGTCATGAAACAACCCCAAACTCATAATGTATTCAAAAAGATTTTTGGCGTTTTACTTTAAATATACCATATTAAACGTAGTGGTGAATCGCTATATTTGAATTTTATGTCATCACAACAAAAGTGTTTTTAAAGACTTTTGAGCAACATATTGAAAACGACACTTATTAACAAGAGTATCAAAAAGTGCTTTAACAGAAAACCCAAATCAAATAGACATTTAAGTAGCGTATCGATTCGATAATAATCAAAATCCGCAGTACTTTTTCAACTTCGTATTAAATATTGAGCATAAAAAATCTCTTCTGCCACAAGACAAACTTCATTTTGTTCCTTTTAATCGACAGGCAGAATTTAGAAATTTCTTGTTGGGTATAATGGTCAATAATATGCCGTTCATTGCAAAAGTGGAGTATGTCTTGATTTTTAAAATGCGTGTTTGTTTGCTAAATAATATCACATTTAGTTACAAGGGGTTGATTGATAAGCAAAATCTCCAATAGTATAAAATAATTTTCCTACACGGTATAACAATGACAGAGATATCAGAATGATGGAAATTTAATACTTTTATATATTGTGAACTCATTTTTCAACATAGGGGGGGGGGAGGTCACCATTAAAAACTACACATGTGTGCAATTGTTTCATCACTTTTTCCATTCCATTGATGAAGAAAGATTCCAGTTGGCTGTGTATCCACTTTCCCATAGCAGCCTTAACTTTAGCATCCGTTCAAAACGTTGACTTTTCCATATTTCCTCCAATTTTAGAAAACGCCAAACGTCTGATGGTGGAAAATCTGGGCTGAAAGTATGACACCCAACATTTAGGCATTTCAATGCAGTCTTGGAAAAAGTTCCTTACAGGTCAGGCAGCAATAGGCAAATTGATACCCAGTCAACCGGAGTCTTTCTTCCATCAACGAAATGAAAAAATTGATAGAACAATTACACACATACACAAATATGTTAATGGTGAATAAGCTGAAAGAAAAAGTTCACAACATGTAAAAGTAATAAATTTCGATCATTATGATATTTCTGTTATTGTTTTACCTGGCAAGAAAATTGTTTTTTCTATTGGAGACCTTACTTTTCACTCTACCCTCGTGTATTTTTTAGTATAAAAGCGAAGCAAAGTACTTTTCCAAAGATAAATGTCGAATGTCAAATAGTAGCTGAACACTTGTATTTTTCTTTCCAGGGGAGAATTTACAAAATACTAAATGTAACAAGGCACAATAAAATCATTTACATGGAGATAATTCACTTTTACAATGAGCCATACACATATTGGATTCATTTCTACTTTTTCAGTTTCGCCATTAATTTTCGATTAAAATAGTATTAAAATACTTATACAAAAATATTTTAAATTCAGAAAATATTCAAGCACAGACATGAGAATAGCCGATTTTGATGGTTAATGAGAATGATCATTAGGGAGAAAGTTGAGAGTTGCAGCAGGATGTAGCATTAAGCAGAAGACTTGCTCTTCGTTACGTACTGCATTCCGTTTCCTAACTTGTTAGTTATTAGTCGAGAAAGGTAACGTGGAAATCCCTCTTGGCGCAAGATCTTTTCTAAGGTATTCCATAAATATTCAGAAATTAAGTTAATACCCATAAATGTGCCTGGGTTTCGTACATAAGGTGTTACTCAAATTGGATTATTTCACGTGGTACGAACTATTCATTTCAGTCATATTCAGTTTGAAAGCTCGACGTTCATATTAACAAGACTAGAGTAAGTTGGGGTAAATGGACACAGAATTTCAAATTTTCAGCTTTAGATCCTTCCCTCTCTATATTGAAGGAACTGAAAGGGAAAATTTGCACTGGATCTAAGATTACATTTTTGAGAGTTACTGGGTGTGAAAAATTTGTCTTTATGATTATTTTTTAGCGAAAGAAATCTTGTTTTTCAGGCTGCGGCATAGTGAATAGTAGGATATAAAAGGGACTAAAATTCGAAACAAATTGAGAGTTTTATTGAAACAAACATTAAAAACAAAGAAAAATGTATACCATTTACAATGCAGGGTGTTTTATATTGAATGAGACAAAAAGAATAGCTGGGTGTGACTGCCCTAATAGATTTATTCATCCAAAACAAATGTATTCTGTAACTACAATTACACAAATTTTGTTTGGCAACAGTTAAAAATCATCGAATGACGAACACGGCGCTAGAGGCGCTGTTAAACAAAATGTCGTCCATGCAGGAAAAAGCGTGCTGCGTCTTCATACAACAATTAATAGGGACGTTTACCCTAGGCCCGATTAAGATATCACGGGGCCCTAGGCCAAATCCTTTTTGGGGCCTTCTATACTGAGGCTTTACAATTTTTGGCAGAGGATAAAACAAATTTAGGCACTGACTTCAGCAATTTTAACCATTTGGGGCCCCTAAATTTTGGGGTCCCTAGGCCGCAGCCTAGTTGACCTATTCAGTAATCAGTCCCTGCGTTTACCAAGAGATGAGAACGTTATGACGTTGCCTCTCTGAGTGGCTGCTCTCCCAGCTGAGGAAACTGTTCCTGATTTTGATGGAGGTGTTCCTGAAAATCTTTGTTGGTGCTCCCCCACATTGGAATAAAACGTACGTGAGTTCATGAATGAACGTCTACCCCATCGCTGGATTGGCCGTTCTGGGAAAAATGATTTAACATTTCTTTATTGGCCGGCAAGATCCTTAGAGCTAACACCTTCTGATTTTTTTCTGTGGGGTTTTGTTAAAGACTAGGTGTTAGGTGCCTCCACTTTCTCAGAACTAGAGGAACAGAAGCAGCGGATAACTGCAGTATTGAACTCCATCACAAGGGATATGCTATCACAAATGTGACTGGAGCTTGATTCCCGTGTAGACATTTGTCGTGTCACAGGAGGGGCACATATTGAGCACCTGTAGAAACTTGAATAAATGTAGTTTTCATATGAATGAATTTTCTAAATATATCAATTTCAACGTTCGTGTTCTCTTTTTGTTCCATTCAATATGAAACACCCTGTACCATGCATGCCATTACATGGCTTTGAATATGACACCATATAGATGATCGCCATCACGCCCTGAGTTCTTCTTGTGGGGTTACTTGAAGAGTTAATTGTAAGCTACACGTCCTCATACCGTGGCTTAGCTCAAGGAAAGGATACGTACAAAGAAGATGCCACTGAACATGCTGAGATCGAGACAGGCCCGTCATTTAGGGAGGTCAGGGGGAGTCAATCCCCCCCCCCCCCCCGTCTGCATTTAAGCATACCGCACTCGATATTGGACACGCGAAAAGATGCGCGCTATCATTGGTCGAATTACGTGTCAATCAATCGCCTGACGCCGCCTATAGGTTCGGAAAGTACGGGAAGTGAAAGAAAAATGTCAGAACAGAGTAAACGTCGTGCTAGGAGAGGGGAAGGGGGGGGAATAGGTATTAACTGCCTTGGCATCATAAAATAAATAAGCAATTAAAATTGGTAGAATCAAGCTAAAAAGTGTTTTATTTGAAAAATAAATATAGAAATAACTTCTATGCAAATTCATCCCAAAACACGTAGTAGTGCTATCTATATGTAAACACGGAAAGCAATTTATGAAAATGAAATTTTCTTTTGAAACTTAAAACCAGTGCTCCAAATGCATTGGATTACTGTTCTTGATTTTTGG
Source organism: Uloborus plumipes (assembly GCA_038373865.1). Lineage (NCBI taxonomy): Eukaryota > Metazoa > Arthropoda > Arachnida > Araneae > Uloboridae > Uloborus > Uloborus plumipes. The sequence goes on from JAXGGA010008931.1 coordinate 12,842, forward strand.
AAAAATGAATGTTCGCGCCCTTTTAAAACAGTTCTGAAAGTGCTGAAAAATACTATATTTTATATTTTTACGTATTTTTGATTTTTTTTACTAACAAGATAGTATCTTAGAGATTTATTTTTAAGTAAAAGGAGGAAAATATTAAATTTTTACTAAAGTGTTTGAAGTTTAAGGTTACAGATATTCTTTTATTGTTACTCTTAATGCGATATGTCTAAAATGTACACATATTAGCATCTGTTTTATCAGGTCAAGAATTATTAATCATTGGACAGTGAAAAATTTCATATACATTTTCTTCAAACAGGAATTTCTATAAAACATTTTTAGTGATTATCCGACTAATTATTAATAAAGAAAATTTCCTGATTACTTGCCCTGATGAAGTATCTCGTGCGAACAAGGTACATAAATTTTAAATGAAGAAATTAAATGATTTAGTCTTCTTAAAACCATGTTGTAACGAGTCCGTAGCACCTTCAACTTTCTTTAAATGAGCATTCCAATCTTGAGGAAGTAACTATAAATTTATTTACAAGTATGTACACTATTTACAATAGGAGCAGGAAACAATTGCTAAACATCCAGCAATTAGGTAGCAAACAGTACACTGTACTCTCAACAGTAACTCAGCACCACGTATCTAACGTAAACAGTAATTAAGAAAATTACAAAAGCAAAACAACCATCCACCCGAGCGAATGGAAACGAGTCTCCAGAAATCAAATCTGAAAAGAACTAACTGACTGTATTCAAGGCCAGCTATTTATACTCGAGAACGAAGTTTCGACAATATTCTAGCAAAATCCGGAGCATTCTGTTCATTCATAACTTGAATAATCCATTCACTAAATTCTAGTGATAAAAAGAAAAACCACGCGAAAATGTATTCATGCTTATTAAATATAGGGCAAGTGTAAAAACTACAAAACGTTACAAGGCCGGTATACAAGTGATAAAGGTGATATCTTCAGATACTTTTGCAACATGACGCCAGATAAAACCAAAACTAATGAAAATGATGCAAGGCAGGAAAAACAACAACTATTTACAAGATTTGTAACAATATTTATTGGGTTTCGTTTAACATCTCGTCTAATTGAAAAAATAAAAAAAAAAGTTTAGTGTCGAGTGCTTAGTGCTACCCTAAATTATGCATTTTTCCCTCTCTAAATTTTCAATTACATCAAACATTCATGGAGTAAAAAGAGTGCAAGACAAGCAGAAGAACAAATTATGTATTTATGTACCCCAAAGTTATTCACAAATAGCATTAACGATTTTCCAGAATATATAACGAAATGGAATATTTCTATCCATTAAATTCACACGCTTGAAAGTAACATTAAATTCAGCGGACTTGCAGAAATCGGCAGCTATAATTTCCAAATTTTTATGATCGTATTAAAAGCTTTACTGATGTATAACCCTTTGCAAAATAATATATTTTACAATTGATTCAATTATATTTTCAACTATTTTAGTGCCAATAACAAAAAAAAAAGTATAACGTATACACAAAAACATAACAGCGGCACAATTTAATTTATAAACTAATAAATAGAACGTTAAAAAATATTTAAAAAAGCATTTATAATTAAAATCATCCATTTAAAAAAAAATTACCAGCAAACGAATTTTTGATATGATGGGCATGAATTTCTCATGCTCCATTGCTATTTGTTTTCTTTTCAAATTCTAGCGAAGAAGTTTGTCTCTCGTGAACTTAATGTTGCTTGTTATAAAAATGTTTTTACCATTTTTAATACGAAATTATTAAATTTCAAAGTAATATTCGTCTTTTATTTTTATGGAGAGCTGGGCGAATTCATATAGGCTTCATCTCAGAATAGCATTTACTTTGTTTTGTCTTCGAAAGGTGATCGATCGATGAGTCGATTCGACCAATGATAGCGCGAATCTTTTCGCATGTCCAAAATCGAGTACGGTATGCTTAAATGTCTTTGAGAAAACATAGTATTTACACGTAAGTGGGACGTGGTTTTTGTTGTTTTCCGATGAAATTGCATTGTGGTTGCCCCCTGGAAAAACTTAACATGACGGGTCTGGACAGGCCCGTCATTTAGGGGGGCAGGGGGGTCAATTGCCCCCCCCCCTGGCTTTGAGAAATCAATGTATTTATATATATGTGGGCGTGGTTTTTGTTGTTTTCTGGTGAAATTGTATTGTGTTTTTACCCTTTGCTTCAAGTTTTTCCGGCGGGGGGGGGGGGCTGGAAAAACTTGAAATGGATCGGGAGCTGGAAGCTTTCATTCGACGCAAGGAGGAAGGCGCAGAACGTGATGGCGACCATCTGTAGGGTGCAATGTTTAGAGCCAAGTAATAGCATATATGGTATGATGAATAGCATACATTTTTCTTTGTTTCCAATGTTTGTTTCAATGGAATTTTCAATCTGTTTCAAAGCTCTGCCCCTTTTATATCGAACTATTTATTACGCTGGACTCCGTATATCGAAAAGTATGTAGAGATGTAAAACTAACCCAATTGACTCAAAGATACCTCTTCCAAAATGAGACCCTTTTCTTCAAAATCATAAAATCAAACTTCTTTCTCTTTAACGCACTCGCAAAACAAGTAGAGATGGTTGAAAATTTTAGAGAATGAACTTTTTGCCCTCTTTAACTCAGCGCAAATAACAACAAGGAAATTTCTTAAATTAATTTTCCATTAAACAAGATTAACTTTTTTTCTTCCTTTAAACAAAGTAGTTTTTTTTCTGACCCACAAACGTAGAATTGACTTAACATTTAAAGACGTAAAGCTTTTACAAAAAGTCAGAGAAGCGTTTGAAAAACTTCTGAAACTTTTTCTTCTGCCAGAGTAATTATCAAAACTATAAAGTAAAAACCTTTCAAACGAGAATCCAAAATGCTCGATGTTTCGTTGAAATTTCCGTTGAAGAATTACAAAAGCGTGCAATCAAGGCAGAATAATTCTGAAAAGAAAGTTCTGTTCTATCGAGAGGCAATTAAATAGCACAACACAAAATCGGATTATCTTTTGTTCCTTCAATGAAACAGAAAATTTAATTCCATGCTTAATTGTGAGGGTTGTTTATAAGGATAAAGATTCATTGGTAAAGAAAATTCATTTAAAAAAAGAAACATCAAATTTAGTACATGTTTTTCTTTTTATTTTATTTTGAGAGTTATTTAAAATATTTTTTTTTTTACAATGTTAATACAATTCTGCGAGGGAGCTTCGTGAAATTCAAAAAAAAATTTAGACAATTTGCAACTTCTATATAGCATAATAGCTCATTTTGAAGGCATTATTTTTAATTTACCGTGTTACTTAAATACTTTTCCCAAAAACGTTAAATCTAAAATTTCAAAGAAAAAAACAGAACTTTTAAAAAATTTGGAAAAAAAAAATGAAATGTAATCTATTTTACTGAAAACATTCAAAACTTTAGCGTTGTCACAAATTTTTTCACAAAACCTACGAACTTTTTCACAAAAGCATGATTTCAGTCGTAGTCACAAAAAAAGTCAATTTATTAGTTACTGTAGTATAATTCACACATAAATTAATTCAAAAGAATGCACTCGAAAACTCTAGAAATGTTTTCACACTACAACTGAAAAGAAGTGAAGCACAACACTCAAATAATGAATTAGAAAGTGACAAAAAATATGTTCACTGTTGCCACGGTAATTTACCGAAATTATGCAGATTAAATTAAAAATAAAAACAAGGAGCAACAATTTTAACAAGGGTAATTTTACGAATGTTACGGTAATTTGATTCATATAAAAAATAATAAAACCTAAAATGTTATTTTTTAATCCATTACGAATTGATTTCTTATGAAGTTATAAATACATTTAAGTTGTCAAAGGATAAGGTTTCTTCAAGTTTCAAAAAAATCTGAGGTGAACCGGTTAACCGCCTTGTTTATTTAACATGGAATAACCTGCATCCGATTTTTTCAACTCTTCAATCAAAAAGTTAAATTTCCTTCAAGAAAACGGAAAGGAGTGGTCCTCAAATGACATTTCTCTTTAAGGGGGAAGGGTGAGTCATGAAACTGCGACATTTTGTGACAAGATGGTCGGAGAGGGTGACAAGAAATGTGACATATCACATTTTTTATAAAAACCGCATGACCTGTGTCAAGACGGGAGGGGTTATGGTGAAGGGTGATACTTTGTGATAAAGGGAAAGGGTTGGAAAAAAAGGTGACATCAGTCATGGAAAGCCTCGAACTGAAGGGGTTTCCCTAAGTGTAAAAGGTTGAATACACTGCAGCAGCTGTTTTCAATCTGGGGGGGGGGGAGAAGAATCTTAAGGGAGGGCGCGAGTGTATAAAAGATAAAAAATAATGATTGATTCAATCTGGGGGGGGGGACTTCAAGGGAGGCGCGAGTGTATAAAAGATAAAAAAGAATGATTGATTCGATCTGGGGGGGGGGGACTTCAAGGGAGGCGCGAGTGTATAAAAGATAAAAAATAATGATTGATTCAATCTGAGGGGGGGGGGGAGAGAATTTCAAGGGAGGCGCTAGTGTATAAAAGATAAAAAATAATGATTGATTCAATCGGGGGGGGGGAAAGAGAATTTCAAGGGAGGCGCTAGTGTATAAAAGATAAAAAATAATGATTGATTCAATCTGGGGGGGGGTGGGGAATTTCAAGGGAGGCGCGAGTGTATAAAATATAAAAAAATAATGATTGATTCAATTTTGTAGCCAAATGAGAATATTAAATAACACTGTCAGCCCTCTCATCAATGTTGTGAAAGTGACATATATGCATGCAAAACTTCACCTAGGTCCTAAATTAACTTTAAAACATTTGTGCTCAGGGCCGTCATTATTTTTTTTTCCTAGAAAGGGGGGGGGGCAAGGATATCTGCTCAATGCAAATTCTTCCATAAAACTTCCAAACCAAGCCCACTTTTATGTAAATACATTAATTTTCTGAAGGCAATTGATCCTCTTGTCCCCCTTAAATGTCGGGCCTGTTTGTGTGGGGGGGAAGTGTTTTTTTTTTTTTTTTGTAATAATATTACACTTCTTACGTGAAATTTTCTTTAATTTTACTTAAAAACTAACTTTGGTTATCCTCATCAACATCAGTTTCCTATTTCACTGCCCTCATTATTTGGAGAGCGCTAGTTCATGTCAGAGGTCAAAGGAGGACGTAGGGCTTTTAAGGTTGAGAACCCTTGTCTTTCAGTAACGAGATGCTAGCTCTCCATTAACGAAACGTTCTCTCCGGAGCAAAACGAAAGAGACGCTGAAGAGCAGACGACGACTCACCACTCCCCCGTACGAGAAAAAAAGCACCGAAATTCGCTCCTCCAGGGGACGCCACCTCCCACTCTTCGACCTCTCTGCGCACGTGGCGGCGGACACCACTTCGGATGCCATCTGTGTGTCAGAAGGAGGGAGGAGAGAGAGCAGACGATCCATTTCTCCCGAATCCGTTCGAGATTTTGCGGCGGAGATGACAAAACAATCGCACTTGTTGCCGCTGAGCGAGGATTAAGGACATCCATGAGAACCCCCGGAATTGGAAAAAGAGTTCTGGTTGGCGGTGGAGAAGCGGCCTTGGCGATAGAGGTGAGTGTATGAATTTGTGGTAATAGTTGAGAAATGTTTTATTAGGTTGCAGACGATTTTTGGAAAGGGGAAGAAATGTCATTTTAATGTTGTAATATGTTTTCTTAAGTAGGGAAGAAAGGAAAGCTGTGTGAAAACAAACTACTTTTGTGAACAAATATTTTGATATTCGAATAACTTGTAATTATTACAGTAGAACTTCTTATATCAGGACTGGTCGAAAAATCGGGTTATAAACAAAGCAAATCCTAAAATAAGAAGACTCAGGGCCTGATTACTGAATAGGCCTACTAGGCCGCGGCCTAGGGCCCCCACAATTTAGGGGCCCCCCAAATGGTTAAAATTACTGTAATCAATGCCTAAATGTGTTTTATTCTGTGCCTAAAATTGTAAAGCCTCAGTACAGGGGGCCCCAAAAAAGTATTTGGCCTAGGGTCCCGTGATATCTTAATCGGGCCCTGAGTAGACTTTCCGTTTATTACGACAAAAAAAATGTTTTAACGCAAAGTTACATAAAATTGTTTTAAAGACTAAACGAAAAAGGAATATTGAAACATTTTTTCAGAAATTTTTAACTAAGAATTGGTTTACTGTATTCTGGTTCAAAAAAAAAAAAGTCGTTTGAACAAAACAAGGTCAATCTAACATCCTTTAGCACCATTGATGAGCTGCTCTGAGATTTGTTAGATTATGATAATTTAGCGTACAATCTAAGCAGGCACTGTACATTTAGTCAAAATAGAAAGCGAATGTTCGGCATACTAGCAGTTGTGTTCTGGCTATCAGAATTTGAAATCATCTATGTGATTTTTTAAAGAGTTGTACTATTATGTATTTTAATTATGGTAATCTTATCGCAATTTAATATTTTAGAATCTTTCATTATTTTGACGATAATATGATTGAAACTTTCAATGTTTCTGTAAGCATACGAACACACACAGGAATTAGGAATGCAACGAGTAGTGATTTGACCGAATACAGAATATTCGGCCAAACTCAAGGCCGAATATTCGGCTATTCGGCACCGAAAAGTTAACTTGTTTTTGTTAATAAACAAAGCACAGGTTGCATTTAAAGCATACTTTTGCATGATTATGAGTTCAGTATACATTATTAAGGATTTTAAAAAGTAATTTGGAGTAATTTTTTTGAAAATGGTAGCATTAGATCAAACTTCAAAAATAGTCGGCCAAAATATTACTAAAAAGAAGACCAAAGAATGTATTTCATTAACAATTGTTCTTAAAGATCAGAACTCTATATTTAAGCTTCTAAAAAAGTATTTCATAAAGCTCTTCCAAATAAATAAGGAGAAAAAATAAACTGAAATGATTCAGCATGGAAATGTATCATATAATTTTTTATTGTATTTAGTGTTTATATTTACCAAAATTAGCAGCAACAAACCATATTTCTCAATGAGAAATCTTAATATTTGAAGGCATTCTAATAACAAAAATATAATTATATTTAGATATATCTAGACTTTTATCCGTGTAGGCATCAAGAGAAAAATTTGCTGTTATCGTTCTTAGAACCCTTATTTGAAAAAACGAAATGTTTTAAGTAGTGAGAATTAAATTTCCTAACCTATCTTAACAGGCCAGAAAGTGCATTTCAGAACTAGATGTTCACTACATGTACCAAATGTAACAAACACATATTTTCCAAATCTGGTAAAATTTTAGGAAAAGAAAAAAAAAGAAACCTATTTCCTAAAAATGTTTTCTGCATCATAATCTGTTTGCACAGAGAAAACATAGCTTTTTGAATTTCACAATTGCAAAGATTACAAAGAATGTTTTTGAAATGTTATGTAGGGAAATGAACAATGCTATTTTTATATTTTAAATTCTCTTATTCAGTTTCTTAAAATAAAAGATCGGGAAAGAAGCATATTTCTATCATACTATTCCATTTTTATACGTATTTTATTTTAATAAAGAAAGAACTGGTTATTGTTTCATGTACGATTTATGCTTATATTTTATCAATTTAAATCTTTTATGTATAAGAATTAGTTTCATAAAATAAGTATACCAACCATTGTAATATGCAAGAAAAAGTATTTTGTTTTGCTGCATTATCCTATGATTTTGTGTAGATTTATTTTATATGTTAAGATGGTCAAGGTTTGAAGAATACGCAGTTTAAGTTGATAATAAAATTAGTGAATGCAGTCAAAAATGACGAAGTATCATAGTATAACAAGATTTAATTTAAAATGCCCATTAAACATGATATCAATAATTAAAAATATATAACACTTTCAAATTGCGAAAATCAAATGTATTTTTTGCACAGTTATCGGCCAAGGCCGAATAGTTAAATAAGTATTCCGCCGAAGCCGAATATTCAGCGGACGGGCGAATATTCGTTGCTTCTCTAATCGACACATATGTTGTATGTCTACCTACCCACTACAAGGGGAAATCCTTTCCTTGAGTATTTCCAATCTGATCTGTTTTCTTCCAATCAAAACTAACGTGATCCCACAAACTTACTGTCTTATCCGAACAACGGCAGTTGGTCTCGTCCAAATATCGTTTCTTCGGTGTCTAAAATTGGACTTTGATGGTACATTCTAGGTACAAATCTGTTTATATAATATATAGACGCCGAAACAAAATTCGTCCTATCCGAATTTGATAAAATGTATCAAGTGAATTTAGTTCTTGCCACATGAAAATATGCTTCAGGGCATGCTTTCCAATAAAATTTAAAGCATCCACGCATTTAGAGGACCAGTGACAAATTAGAGAATCAAAAAGGTTTTTTAAAGATCAACCTGCATCGTAAAACGTTGGACTATGATGTCCCAAGTTACTTCAGTACATTCTGACTTTGTTAATAATTCCTACCAAATGAGTAACTTCGATTAAAACCATTGTGACATTCATCGTAACTTTTTATTTTTTAATGCTAACTTTAAGTATAAACTAATTTGGCAATGTACTTAAGTGATATTACAAATTGGCGAACTTCCATCAAGCTGAAATTTAAGAAACATAGTTACTCACAATTAAAACACAGGCATCTATTGTCATGTAAAGTAGCGTATTCCTGCAAAGATTTACATACTATTGTGTAAAGCTTTGCAAGTGTACCTATAAGAAAATCAAGTTCTATATCCTTAGATAAGTTTATCTTTTGAAAAGCACTACTTTCTCGCTTTGTACTAAACATTGACGAATGGATACTCATTTTAAATAAGACACACTTGTTCCCAGGATTTATGACTCATCATCAACTTTCGGTTGACTTCGATATGTTTAAGAGATATTTTCAAGAAAAGATAACCTAAACTGGAACTCAATAGAATATTCGAATCGAATATTTCAGAAAAATCATGATTTTTGTTGGACTTACACCTTGTCTAAAATAATAGGTTTATTTATGAATCACAAAAATATTTCTTGCTTTCAGCGGTGCTTACTCATCAACTGTAGCATCAACTCATCGGATTTTGCTCGGCCGATCATCGAACTCCTCGTAAACTAATCCTGTAACGCACGATGGCATCGTTCCGATCAGTATCCGAGCACGGTTTTCGATGAGCTACTTTTCATCGGAAAGCGATATCCTTCCGATCAACTTTCCCGATGAAAATAAGCCGAGCTATATTCCATCGGAAAACGGTATCCTTCCGATCAAGTTTCCCGATGAAATTCATCGGCACGGGACTGTTCTGCTCGTAAATTGCTACAAATCTCATCGTATTTCGAGGAAAACTCATCGGATTTTGCTGCTCGAATTCTGTTTGGCCGATGAGACAGTATTGGATCATCGGCCGATGAGAATTTCATCGGGTTTCGATGAATGGCCGATCATCGACCGATGACATGATGCTGCTTGGATATGGGTTTTCTCGTTAAAAGAAAGTTATTTATGGATAAATGTTGTACCAACCAAATCTGATTTCCTCGCTAAACCCGAGTTCACGTTAAATCAGGGTTCGTCATAAGCCAGTTCGACTGTACCAACGGAAATATCCAAGCTTCTTCTCTTTTACAACTTTATAAATCAAATTCAAGCAAAAGCAACCAGAAAATACGATACGGAAACGCCAAAAGTGCTGAATACATGCCCATATAAGTGAATTGTTACACTTAAAATAAAAAGCGTATCAAAATACCTTAACTCAGCAGCCTAAAAAATGTAACGCAGCTTCGAAATCCCCCAATATCACCATGCATTGTGAAACGAAAAGTCATTCACGTCAAAAGATATTTATATTTATGCATCGCCACTGGAAACGGAATATGAAACTGTATTGTGGACAAGAAAGACTTTTCGCATGAAATATTTAAAAATATGAGTGTGTGCTTATAAGGTTATATATATGTGTGTGTGTATTTAAATATTTGAATAAATCAATGTGTCTTGCAAAGGCTCTCTGTGAACGTATGCTTTTTAAAAACATTGCATAGTCACAGAAATATTTTCAGTTATGATGGATATATGAATATCGGATGTTTCTGGTGGTCGGTTCCATGCAGATGGCGCTGTTACAACGTAAAACAGATTGTGTAACTTTACCTCACACTGTAAAAAGTAGATGCTGTTTTTACAGTATTATACAGCTAATTTTATAGTAACAAACTGTAAAATTTGCTGATTTTACAGTAATAACCTGTAAAATTGCTAATTTTACAGTAATAAACTGAAATCGCTAATTTTGCAGTTTATTACTGTGCATTTTAGAGTTTCAAACTGGAACATCTGCTGCCAGTATTATACTGTAAAAGCAATAGTTTATTTTTTGCAGTGCATAAACACGGTACTGCTATGGAGTAACTTAACCCTTCACTGCACGATTTTTTATATTTTCATGAAAAAAATCATTTGTTACCTTTTAAATAGCCCTGAGTTCAGGAAAAATGAAGAAAAAAATTAATCTTAAAAATGTTCACCAAAAATGATGTTTTAATTGTTTGTTCTATATATGGCACAAAGCCCATAGCATATGCTTTGTATATCGATAAGTGTAATAATCTACAATGTGTTTTGTGCCATAAGTGGTATAAACAAACTTTCCACTAAGTGTATTTAACCCTCTCGACACCCTGGACCTCATATGAGGCTCCTACTTTTGAACTCAATTTTGGAAGAAGTAAACACTTAAAATGATTTTTTTTTCCGTCAGTGACTCCACCTATTCATGTAGATCACATATGAGGCTCCTAAGTGAAAAAAAAATCATTTTAAGTGTTTACTTCTTCCAAAATTGAGTTCAAAAGTAGGAGCCTCGTATGAGGTCCAGGGTGCCGAGAGGGTTAAACATTTTTAGAACAAAGGAAATAATGACTAAGCACACTTCTAACGGAAATGCAGACACTCTTTCTTTTAAAAGCAAGAACTGTAATACCTAGACTAGTGCAACTAACTAGTGCATAAAAATCACACTAAACTGTTATAGCAATGTTCCAGAAGGGGCACAAAGCTCAGTTTAACTGCATTTAAAAATCATAGGAATATATGAGGGTTTATTTGGTTTGTGCCAGATCTGGCACACCGTGCAGTGAAGGGTTAAAATCTGCTCCCGTCCTTCTGAGTTCCGTTGGGGCATAAAGGGTTAACCCATTAATACCTGACATTTTTTTTCCCGAAGATATTTTGTATACTGATTACAAACAGTGTTTAATAGACAGGAAAAATAATTTAAAAAATATTATGTAAAAAATAATTGTTTTAGTAAAGAAAGAAAAATCGTCCCTTAAAAGTTACGATAGACCCGAGAGGGTACATACTTTTTTTTCCCTAAAATTTTTTTCCGCCTACGACATAATATTTAAAAAGACATTTTATAAGAAGAAATAAAATCAACAATTAACATAAACTGGGAAGCTGGGAATAACTTTGAAAACGAAGCTTTTTTTCTTGAGATTGTGAACGATGTGATTTTTGATAGAGATTATATTAAAACTGCTATAGAACACACTTTACAACGGTTATGTGCTGCAATCTGTTAATAACGAATTGAAACAATACCAAGGTACTCATTGAACACTGTTATTTGGTTGAAATGTTCATTTTGGGGAAATTCAGACCCTCTTTTGGACCGTCCCTGAAAAGGGACGCTAGGCATTAATGGGCTAAACCTACTTCCTCCAACATCATTAAAATTCCATAAAATTGTATTTTTCGAACTTCTATAGTGAAGAGTCCCCGGAGAGAGGGGTGATCGCCCCCTTTCGCCCCTTCTTGCATCTGTCAGTGAATTAAAATCTCCTACTCCGACTTCCGAATAAAAACTGTTTCAGCAGTTCGCCTCAATCATTTCAGAAGCGAAAATATTCTTATTTTCTCGAACTCTCCCAGCGAACTGGAGGGAAGAGGGGGGGGGGTGGAGGTGCCTGCCAGGCAGACGATGTCAGGAGGGACAGAGGTCAATTTCGCCGAGAGAGGATGCTTTTGCCTCCCCTGAGAGCCTGCTCTATCGCATTAGCTAAGTGGAAGGAAGACAGCAGTCACACAAGAAATGATGAACGGAGGGAAATCGAACGGTTGGTTAAGAAAGGTAGATATACCTAGGGGGCTGTCCATAAATGATGTCACGATTTGAGGGTGGGGAGGGGGTTCGAGAAATGGGGAAGTGTCAACCTAATAAATATTCTTACTTTGACTACTAGATGTTATTAATGATCGATGCATGTCCGTTTATTTTGATCTTAAATATAAAAACTGAAGTGAAGAACATCTTTTCATTAAATAAAATCTTTTTGATGTACAATAGGGTGGGGCGAAAAATAAAAAGTTTTTCAGATCAACTTCTAATAGTTGCCAATAGTTGTCTTTGGTGAAAGTTAGCTTTTGTGCAAAATTTGAGAAAAATCGGTTAATATCTTCAGGGGGCGCTGCGATCGCAAAGTTTTATCAACGCTTTTATCGGGATTTTATGGTTAAAATATGAAAAACAATGCCGGTAACTAATCTCACTGCATTTTTTTTACTGCTAATATATATTCAAGCATTCAAAGCATACTAACTAACTCACAAAAAATTTATATGATATATTTATGTTTCAGCATTTAAAAAGAAACAAAAACGGGAAAAAAAGTGATTTTTTTTTAATATATATATATCATATAAAATAATGTTTGTGAGTCATTTCATATGCTTTTAATGCATGAAAACATCTTTTGAGTAAAAAAACGCAAAGAGACTAGCTAAAAGCATTCTTGTTGATATTTTAACCATAAAATCCATAACAAAGCTATGGTAAAACTTTGCGATCGCAGCGCCCCCTGAAGATATTAACCGATTTTTCTCAAATTTTGCACAAAAGCTAACTATCACCAAAGACAACTTTTGGCAACTATTAGAAGTTGATCTGAAAAACTTTTTATTTTTCGCCCCACCCTAATGTACAAATATATACAATGACGCTTCTTGGTTAGCAAACAAACAAGAATGCATAAAAAATGAATACTAATTATTTCTTTTAAATGAATAGAATTGTTTGAATTATAGTAAACAAAAAATAGTCCACTTAGTCTTCTAGAATTCTGAATGCAAAATAAAATTGAATAAAATTCCTGATGTTCCAGGCAGCTGAATACTTTTAAAGACTTGACCCTATGATAAGGGATGAATGAATAGAATCTGGTAGCGTCCGATCGACTACATAATGAATAGTCCTCTTGACTGAACTGATAGATAGATCACAACGAATGAAAGTAGAATTGAAACTAAAGAGTCATGGCGCTTTTTAAACAGTTCTCTTGTTACGTCAGTCCGGGGCCGTGGAGGCCCGATCGGTAAGGCATCGGACTCGTGTCCGGAGGGACCCGGGTTCGAAACCCAGCCGATCAAAGATCCACCGCCTTGATTAATGGTGGCTGGGAGGCGTTAAAAATGTCGTGGTCACAAAGTCCTCCAAGTGAAACGATACCTCTGGGGGTGCTGGGCCCTAGGGGTTGCTCGACCCTAGGTTCTGGTTCAAAATTAAGAACAGAGCGCTCTTCAGGGCCCTATCCCGGTTAAACCACGAAGCTGTGGTAGGTACGGGGGACCCTGGAGAGTGTGAAGTGAAGTGAAATGTTACGTCAGTCCATGCAATTTGCATATGGGGACGGAGACTGTCCAATTAAGAGACTTACGAAACAGAAAAATTCACCATCGCCGAAACTTTAAACACAATAATTTATTTTTAATGATTTTTTTCAAAAACCCACGCGCAAAAAAAAGCGCCTTGAGAAACGAAACTAGTGACGTCATATGGCTGTATTTTCAGCCTTTCACACACAAAAATTGTGTTGCTAAATGAGGTTTTCATTTCGGAGTTCTTTTTCCTTCCGTTGTCAACCAGTTTAAGTCTATTAACTCACTACTCAGATTGGATTCATCAGAGGGCAATCCAATAACCTGCCAAGAAGTGGTTTTAAACTATTTACGGAGGAAACGGTAATTTAAATTTTTAGAAATGCATTACTCGGCGACTTTTACCTATTACGGTAGTTCTTGATCAGCGGCGTTGTGAATAAGAGAAAAATATGTTTTGACTCTTGAAGCGAAAAATCCAATTAGCCATATGACGTCAACGTCGATTGAACTTTAATAATTATTTTTTAAAAAATCTAAATTTTTTAGTACATTACTGTCATCTCCCACTATGTACCTTCACGAGAGCGCCCCGAACTAAAAACTTTTGGGAGGGGGGGGGGGGAATTATCAATTTGCCGAATGTAAAATTTAAAATACCAGTATGCACACATGTAGTACCTGCATAACATTTAGTGAGAAGAAACATTAAGCATGTTTAAAAAAAAAAGTCTTAAAACTAAAAAGAAAAATAACCTCAATGTTCCAATATTGTCTTCAAATTGCCGAATCATCAGCAAAATGTGCCGAATACGGAAATTATTAGGAGGTCACAGTGACCTCCCATCGGGGAGCTCATGTACCTTCCTACATTATTTTGCTAAATTGAATGTTTTCTCTAGTTTTCTCCCATTGACACCATTTCATTTGCTCATAGATATTTTCTTCATGCAGGATTTCTGGAACACTGGAGTGTTCTTTCGTAGCAGATTCGTAAAACTCACGCTCAACAGTTAGTGAATGTGCACATGTAGAACACATAATTGTTATTTATATTCATAACTCTATCCGTCTCGTGGTATCTCGGGAATGCAGTTGTAACAGATTGCAAACCTTTTGAAACAAGATCTACATTTTCATGTATCTGACACTGACATAGAAGTATAGCAATCGAAGTTTGACGGGTAAGGACGGGGCCTCCGCGAGAGTAAAGGGAAAGGATCACTTTAAGTAAGAAACGTCTGTTTCTGAACGTGATAGGTTCGCTACGCATGGGAAAACGTTACGAGATAAAAACAGTATAATGTATGAATTTTTCTCTGAAAGGTTACTATGTCAATCAGATGTCAATGAAGCTAGAAAATTGCGGTAGACGAGTTAAATTCAGTAAGAAAGTTTATCAGAAAGTGAAAAAATTTGTGTAACGGACGTATCAAAATTTAACGGCATTTTCAACTAGCTGTCGTGGCCGTCACGAAACTTTCTTCTATATCTATCTTATGAATTCCGGTTACAAAATAAAATACGTACTCGCCCGAGTAATTGGAGACAGCTACAATTTCCCAATTATCGTAATAACCCTGCAAATGCAGAATCAATGAGCGAAATTGGAAATCATTGCAAAAACCTTGTTTAGATTAATTGCAAACATTTTATTTGTTAGTAAAAAGAAATTGGCAACAGTTAAAAATTTCAAATCATTGAAAGTTTTCAGCTGTTTTGATAATTAAATAGCGTGAAAGCGATTTTTTAATGAATTAATTTTTCGCATTGTTGACTAAGCGCAAAAATCACCCCACCCTCCCCCTGGGGCGATTGGCGCCAAAATTTAATCGATGCTTGCTTCCATATTGGGTTAGTGTTATTCCAAATTTCATTCAAATCGCAGCAATATTTCCCGAGATACAGTAGGTGCAATGACAAAATAAGCACTTTTTATTGCTCCACTTCCCTTTGAGATATTGACACACAAATTGAATCAGCACCTGTACTCAATAGGGTCTACCTATGGACCAATTTTCGTTTGATTCCGCCGGTTACTTCCTGAGATATAGCAGTCACCCCCGCGCAGAACACGTGCGATTGCTCCACCCCCCCTTCGAGATATTGACAAACAAATTGAATCAGCACCTGTACTCAGTAGGTTCTACCTATGGACCAATTTTCGTTTGATTCCGCCGGTTACTTCCTGAGATATAGCAATCACCCCCGCGCAGAACACGTGCGATTGCTCCACCCCCCTTGGAGGAATTTGCTAAACAAAGTCAGGTGCACCAGTTCACATGGTGGTACATATGTGCAAAAATTTTTGTTCGATTTCATTCAGTAGTTTTTGCTCTAGCGCGGCCACAAAAAATGGTCACACACATACAGACTTCACTTCACACTCTCCAGGGTCTCCCGTACCTACCACAGCTTCGTGGTTTAACCGGGATAGGGCCCTGAAGAGCGCTCTGTTCTTAATTTTGAACCAGAACCTAGGGTCGAGCAAACCCTAGGGCCCAGCACCCCCAGAGGTATCGTTTCACTTGGAGGACTTTGTGACCACGACATTTTTAACGCCTCCCAGCCACCATTAATCAAGGCGGTGGATCTTTGATCGGCTGGGTTTCGAACCCGGGTCCCTCCGGACACGAGTCCGATGCCTTACCGATCGGGCCACCACGGCCCCACACATACAGACTCACAGACACACACACACACACAGACACACAGACAGACATTTTCCAAAAATGGTCGAAATGGACTCAGCGCACCTCAAAACGTGCAAATCCGTCAAAATTCGACATTCGAAAATTTTCACGAAACCAATACTTTCTTCTATATATTAGATATAGAAGAAAGTAAAAATTGCATTTAATCAATTAATAATGCGTGAAGATATTTTAGTCTCCTTTTTACTTTCTTCTATATCTATTATATAGAAGAAAGTATTGGTTTCGTAAAAATTTTCGAATGTCGAATTTTGACGGATTTGCACGTTTTGAGGTGCGCTGAGTCCATTTCTACCATTTTTGGAAAATGTCTGTCTGTGTGTGTGTGTGTGTCTGTGTGTGAGTCTGTATGTGTGTGACCAGTTTTTGTGGCCGCGCTAGAGCAAAAACTACTGCATGAAATCGAACAAAAATTTTTTCACATATGCACCACCATGTGAACTGGTGCACCTGACTTTGTTTAGCGAATTCCTCCAAAGGGGGTGGAGCAATCGCACGTGTTCTGCGCGTGGGTGATTGCTATATCTCAGGAAGTAACCGGCGGAATAAAACGAAAATTAGTCCATAGATAGATCCTACCAAGTACAGGTGCTGATTCAATTTGCGTGTCAATATCTCGAAGGGGGGTGGAGTAATCGCACGTGTTCTGCGCGGGGGTGATTGCTATATCTCAGGAAGTAACAAGCGGAATCAAACGAAAATTGGTCCATAGATAGACCCTATAGAGTACAGGTGCTGATTCAATTTGTGTGTCAGTATCTTGAAGGGGGGTGGAGAAATCGCACGTGTTCTGCGCGGGGGTGATTGCTATATCTCAGGAAGTAACAGGCGGAATCAAACGAAAATTGGTCCATAGGTAGACCCTATTGAGTAAATCGCTGATTCAATTTGTTTGTCAATATCTCGAAGGGGGGTGGAGCAATCGCACGTGTTCTGCACGAGGGTGACTGCTATATCTCAGGAAGTAACCGGCGAAATCAAACGAAAATTGGTCCATAGGTAGACCCTATTGAGTACAGGTGCTGATTCAATTTGTGTGTCAATATCTCAAATGGGGGTGGAGCAATCAAAAGTGCTTATTTTGTCATTGCACCTACTGTATCTCGGGAAATATTGCTGCGATTTGAATGAAATTTGGAATAACACTAACCCAATATGGAAGCAAGCATCGATTAAATTTTGGCGCCAATCGCCCCAGGGGGAGGGTGGGGTGATTTTTGCGCTTAGTCAACAATGCGAAAAATTAATTCATTAAAAAATCGCTTTCACGCTATTTAATTATCAAAACAGCTGAAAACTTTCAATGATTTGAAATTTTTAACTGTTGCCAATTTCTTTTTACTAACAAATAAAATGTTTGCAATTAATCTAAACAAGGCTTTTGCAATGATTTCCAATTTCGCTCATTGATTCTGCATTTGCAGGGCTATTACGATAATTGGGAAATTGTAGCTGTCTCCAATTACTTGGGCAAGTACGTATTTTATTTTGTAACCGGAATTCATAAGATAGATATAGAAGAAAGTTTCGTGACGGCCACGACAGCTAGTTAATTTTGTTTTAACATCATTATAGTGCGAAACCAATCGATAACTTATCTAACCTCATTAACTTTTCGTCTATCAGAGATTAAATAAAGTCAAATTAAGCCTTTTTTTTCATTTCTTTTACACCTTTCACACAGGGACGTCATTTCAAGTTTTTCCAGGGGGGGAGGGGGCAAAGGGTCCAAACACAATGCAATTTCATCGGAAAACATAAAAAACCACGCCCACTTATATGTAAATACATTGATTTCTGAAAGCCAGGGGGTGGAATTGACCCCCCCCCCTGCCCCCCCTAAATGACGGGCCTGCTTTCACATAACAAACAAATTTTTGCGCAAAATGAGAACTTTAAGCACTTTTTTTTAAATTATTTTTTAGCAAACTATACCAAGGCTTCACTAGATATACAGGCTGTATTATTACTCAGAACATCAATGGTAAAGATTTGCCCGCTAGAGAGCGCTGAACAAGAACCACCCAAATGTTTGTTTACATTTATTATCATGTTGTTTCTGCTGTAAAAAGTGATGTTTATCCTATCTTTTAGGGGAAAAAAATATTGATATACTTAACTGAAGTGGAGTACAGAGTGAATTGATGCCGAATTCCTTATTAGTACTGCTTTTTAGGGAAAATAAATTCCCCTTTCAGGTAAAGTTAGTCACAACTTATGATTCAGTTATACGACATTCATTCATCTGTTTACTTTCTTCGAATTAACAACATATAGCAATGGCGTTCAATTTTGACATCTCTGCATTAATAAAATATACGCTTAAATTCACCGACGATAAATAAAAATGTAGCAATGAATAATATTGTTCTAATTTACTATTTTGTTTCATCATTGTCGCTCTCACAATCTTAATTGCTACGCAAAAGTTCAAATGTTCATTTTGATGGCGTTGACGCATCAGAGCGATAAATGGCGAATCTATTCGTCGAGACATTTCATTTTTTCATTTTGATGCCCCAGAATGAAATGTACCGTAATGAAGCGATGGTGTACAACGGAAAGACGATTGACAACAAAACATATTAATTTTTTTAGTAACAACGAAATGAGCATACATAATACCTTTGTACTAAAGAGCAATACAAGTACGAAAAAAATAAACAAAACTACAATATTGCGACGACCAACTATCATGGCGAACTGTGGACGGAATTTTAAAAAGTTCTATGGCAACCCGTCGGTAGTATTGGCTCGCTTAGCGAATAGATTTCGCGTTTATCGCTCTGCGGTGCCAGTGTCGTTTCATAGTTAATTAATAATTAGAATCAATTAAAATGAAAAATAATTCGCTAACTAATTAAAATAAGCCGTTAAAATGCAGAATAAACCAACAAATAAAACAAGCTATTAAGTAACGTTTAAATATACTAAAATAGAATTGAATGCCAAATTGTAAAATGGTCGCCAACAAACTAACTTTTAATTTTGTCTTTTATTATCTGATTTGTATGTAATGATGGTTACCATAAAATTCGATAGATGTCGCTGGACAAACACCACCGTTTTTATCCCAAGGATTTTGATCAAATGAAACAGCCTGTATAAAACGCTATCTAGTGAAGCCTTGGCTATACACTCAAAGAGTTAGTTCATGCATCTTTCATTTTTCCGTCTTTCGCTTTATTTCAAAACGGAATTGCCCAAAAGGAAATTTTGAGTGCATTATTTTTCAACACAAAAAGCTGCCTTGACAAAGATGTGTAACGGGCGCAATTAGTTTAAAGAAACAAGTTTTGAGTGTTAAAAATTGAGCAATGAAATCAAAATGAGTGCCGCTTATAACAGATGAGTACTTGCAGGAAATGTGTTTACAATGTTGACCACTTCGCCCGCATCCGATTGCTTGATGCGGAGCGAGCGTGTTAAACTAAAGAACAAAACGTTCATATCTCAATTATAAATTTATTTTATATTTATTCTACTTAGACTACGAATCGTACTGGTAGTTGCAGTGAGAACAAAAAAAAGTACAATTAGTTGGTACAAATGTGCCAACGTTTTAGCTTTTATTTTCCTATATGTAGATGCAATTAAGTGCAATTAGAAAGTAAGCACCAACAAAAATTCAATATAAAAACATCCTTAGTATCATTATTGGAGGGGGGAAAACGAATAATGTAACTAACGAGTTAACTCATAGATGGCCCTAATAAAACACTTTTAAAAGAAAAAGTTGTTTGTGTTGTGCCATATATGAAGTAATTGGCAAACTATACTAAGCTGCAACGCAGGCCCTCCATTTAGGGGGGTCGGAAGGGGGTCAATTGTCCCCCCCTCCCCTTCAAGCCCCCGACTTTGACAAACCAATGTATTTACAAAAAGGAGGAGGAGCTTTTTTACTTTCTTCTATATCTAATATATAGAAGAAAGTATTGGTTTCGTGAAAATTTTCGAATGTCGAATTTTGACGGATTTGCACGTTTTGAGGTGCGCTGAGTCCATTTCGACCATTTTTGGAAAATGTCTGTCTGTGTGTGTGTGTGTGTGTGTGTGTGTGTCTGTGTGTGAGTCTGTATGTGTGTGACCAGTTTTTGTGGCCGCGCTAGAGCAAAAACTACTGCATGAAATCGAACAAAAATTTTTTCACATATGCACCACCATGTGAACTGGTGCACCTGACTTTGTTTAGCGAATTCCTCCAAGGGGGGTGGAGCAATCGCACGTGTTCTGCGCGTGGGTGATTGCTATATCTCAGGAAGTAACCGGCGGAATCAAACGAAAATTGGTCCATAGGTAGACCCTACCGAGTACAGATGCTGATTTAATTTCCTTGTCAATATCTCGAAGGGGGGTGGAGCAATCGCACGCGTTTTGCGCGGAGGTGATTGCTATATCTCAGGAAGTAACAAGCGGAATCAAACGAAAATTGATCCATAGATAGACCCTATAGAGTACAGGTGCTGATTCAATTTGTGTGTCAGTATCTTGAAGGGGGGTGGAGAAATCGCACGTGTTCTGCGCGGGGGTGATTGCTATATCTCAGGAAGTAACAGGCGGAATTAAACGAAAATTGGTCCATAGGTAGACCCTATTGAGTACAATCGCTGATTCAATTTGTTTGTCAATATCTCGAAGGGGGGTGGAGCAATCGCACGTGTTCTGCACGAGGGTGACTGCTATATCTCAGGAAGTAACCGGCGAAATCAAACCAAAATTGGTCCATAGGTGGACCCTATTGAGTACAGGTGCTGATTCAATTTGTGTGTCAATATCTCAAATGGGGGTGGAGCAATCAAAAGTGCTTATTTTGTCATTGCACCTACTGTATCTCGGGAAATATTGCTGCGATTTGAATGAAATTTGGAATAACACTAACCCAATATGGAAGCAAGCATCGATTAAATTTTGGCGCCAATCGCCCCAGGGGGAGGGTGGGGTGATTTTTGCGCTTAGTCAACAATGCGAAAAATTAATTCATTAAAAAATCGCTTTCACGCTATTTAATTATCAAAACAGCTGAAAACTTTCAATGATTTGAAATTTTTAACTGTTGCCAATTTCTTTTTACTAACAAATAAAATGTTTGCAATTAATCTAAACAAGGCTTTTGCAATGATTTCCAATTTCGCTCATTGATTCTGCATTTGCAGGGCTATTACGATAATTGGGAAATTGTAGCTGTCTCCAATTACTTGGGCGAGTACGTATTTTATTTTGTAACCGGAATTCATAAGATAGATATAGAAGAAAGTATCGTGACGGCCACGACAGCTAGTTAAGAAAGGTTTGAAGCGGTTAATTAAAGTTGTGGCTTGTAGTTCTTACACGCTCGTCACAAGAACAGCAAATATCTATTTCTGGCTTTGTGTGTATGCAGCCCTCTAGCATTGAGTTAGCTACCGTATGTTTTCATAATATTCTTACTTGTTTAGACGTTTTCTGTCACCCTGTAAAGTTTGGACTGCTTTAACAGAAGCACCCTGTAATTTTTTGCAATGCAATTTAAACCAAAATTTCAGTTAGCTGTACACTTTTTATTTTCTTTGAATGATGCATATAAATTAACATGGAGATCAGTATTTACTTATTTAGGTCAAGAGGTCTCTAAATGATATATCGATTCATAAACAACACATTAAAGCATGTTAAAAAAGAAAATGTATAGAGCCAATATTTAGAAAAGTGCCAATTTGAAGTTGGAGTTTTCTGAAAAAAAAATTTTTTTGCAGAAAAAAACTAATATTGGATTTTAAGTCTAAATTGGGTCTAAATGCAAGAAAATAAAAGGGGGGAGGTCAAGGAAGTTATTTACCCCCTCATTAGATTACTCACTTTTAAGCCGTTACAGATCTGATGAATGTTACAGATCTGATGTTAATATGAGCTACATATTTGAGTTTATGCTTTCAGTCTTCGTTAACATCTCTAAATATGATATCATTTCCTTGCATTTTTAACATAGAATTAAGATAATTATACTAAAATATATATATTAGGCTAAAAAATCAAATTTCATTATGAAAAAGCATTTCTTGGAAATAAAAATGAGCGATAAGATTTTTAGATAAAATAAATTATGAGATTACCAAATCCAAGCTAATAAAACATTTGTTTTGTTTTAAAACAACACACAACTTCAACTTTTTCAACACACAACTCTGCTGCTTGCTTTTTTTTAATTAGTTGCAGGAAATTTAATTTCTTGATCAGAAATTCAAATTTAGCATGCTAGTTATTATCTAGTTATTTAGCGAAGTTATGAGAAATTGAGGCACAAAAATAAATAAATTAATTAATTAATTAAAATAATAATAATTAATTAACTTAATTTCTGCAGTGTCAATTTTTCTTATTTTACTAACTTCTATTGTTAGGTCATACAAACCACAAATGAAGCAATTGTACTAAAACTCATTGCTTTTCATTTTTTAAGAACAAAAATATTCAATATATATGGCTAAAGTATGATTTTTGCTTTTTATAATTCTGAAACGTGTGAGTTAGTTCTGTAACATATTTGCTGTTTTTCAATGTTACCGCTCTGACTGTTACCGATCTGACAAACTGACGAAGTTTTTTTTTATTTCCGAGTCGATCGCACTAAACCAAAATCAAACACGTGGTTTTTTCACTTGTAACAAAGGACTATACTTATATATAAAATGATTTTTAAAATAATAAAAACTGCGCATTTTAGAGCGTGTTACCGATCTGATGACTCAAATGACACACATTTTATAAAATCACTTTAAAAAATCTTACCAACAATTTTTGATGCAGAAATGCAAATTTTTAATTACAATTCGATAAAACTTTCCACCAGGTACTCAGTATCACGTGGTATAGGTGCAGGAAATGATTTTGGGAGCCTAAACATAGATCGGAAGTTATTGTTACCACTCTGACGGCGGAACTTGGGACACGCTTATTTCGCATCAGCTAGAAAATCAGAAATCGATTAAAACAAAAATGAAGTAAAATATTAACAAAGGGGTAAAAATAGAATCGTTTTTTGTGCAAGTGTGTTTTTTTGGGAAGTTAGAAAGTGCGCATGACCTGTTTGCATGCTAAGCTTTGCTACTTGGGACACGTTACCGATCTGATTTTTGATGTATAAACACAATATTTTCTGATGAAAAAAATTTTTTTTTTCTGATGTTAGTAGATGAAATGAAAGAAAAACTTATCTTCTTTCTGGGGAAAATTATTTTTTTAACTAGTTATTGAAATACTGGTGAAAATTCACTTGGGACTCAAATTGGCACTTTTCTAAATATTAGCTCAGGTGTCATACTGAAGTTAAAATCATCAATGTGCTTTGTGCGGAAACTTGAGCAATGAAATCATTCACACTCATAAGCACACAATGATACATTCACATTCAAACCAAAATTTAAAAGAGCACGTAAAGAAAAAAAATAAAAGAAGCCTTTTTTTTTTTAAACATTTTAGTTTTTGCTGTCAAAGATTAGCCAGATTTCAATTTTTATTTATTTATTTTTTCTTTGACCTTCTACGCTTTACAATTGGTTCCTCTGTCTTTACTTAAGTAAACATAATGCATAAACTTCGTTGTTCTTTTTTTCCCCGCCACATGTATACTTCTAGTTGAGTAAAGTTTGGATAAGGTAAACTAATGAAAAACAATCTTTAATCAAGTCGCCATATTCTTCAACAATTGAGAAAAAACATTCATTTGTTGAGTTTTCCCAGAAACTGCTGAATTGTATTTACCTAGTTGAAGTATTCGCCCCATGAAATAATTAAATAAATATATGAACCTAATAAAACATAAAAATCTAAATTTCAGTAGCTTAGAAGTTAGAAAAATATGCTGCCAAAAAACTGTTTTGAGCTCTTGGCATTATAGCACTCAAACTTAATTCGGCATAGGTTTAAAAGTTTAGTCATCATCTTTTGGCTTTTTTTTGCTTACATTCTTGTAATATAATGTATCGTTATCAAAATTAATGAAGTAATTTGCTCGCTATAAAATTAATTTACCCAACAACTTGTGTTTCATTTCTGCTTTCCCGTTCTAATGATATGCTATTCAGTTCTTAAATTGCGTGTAATTAAAGTGGAGTTTTCAATACGTTATTGAAAGCTTTGTTACTCACAACGGTATTAGTATTCTTTCAGCTATTAGGAGTGTCCATATTTAAATTTCTCGAGTTTTAACAAACCATTTAACATCAATGAAAGCAATGCAAAAAAAATCCAGTATCAAATGTTATCTCAAAAATTACTTAGGTTCCTTATTAAAAATAATAATTAATCATTAATAAAAAAATAAAAATTTGTCAACTCTGAAAACCTAAATTTTGAGAATAGTCAATGAATAATAGACGTTTGTTACCATTTGTTAAATTTATATTTACGATGACAGCATAAAACCTTTTTGCCTCACATGATTCGGAAAAAGTTCTTGTCGTTGGGAGTTTTTACACACCAACAATTGAATTACGCAAACAATTTTTCTTAGAAAATATTCCTAGCTTTTTGCCATTAATTAACATTTTTATTAAGTTTACATATGAATTAACTTTATATTTTGCAAACACAGTTAGGAAACGTTATATACTGGAATTAAGAAGTGAAAAAGAGAAAGAATATAAACTAATTTTCGTTTCTTACGAAACTTGAGTCTTTTTATTCTGTGCCCAATTTTGCCGTCTAAACTTTCTTCAATAAGGATATTTGTGAGATCTTCATTATTGGATTTAGTAAATTTTACTGAAGTTACACTACCGACTAATGAGAGAGAGGTACAAGCAAAGCAAGAAAATAATTACATAATAAATAAACCCCTTTGAAATTTCCAGTAATGGAAAAGAAAAAAAGGATCTTGTTAAATTGCTAATAAAATTTCTTTGAGCGGCTTTGATTCCGTTATTGCTTTATCCCTCCCCTCTACCCCCTAATTTCATTAGAAATACAAGCGAATGAAAACAAGTGTATACATAGAGCTAGGATAAGCTTTGGTGCGATAGCTAATAAGCAAATTTTCTAACATTATTTTGATTAAATTTTTGCATATCATGTTTCTTTTAACGAATACAATATTACTAAAGTCTTAAACCAGTAAAATTGTTTAAAATAGAGCGTGATTTTGAGTTTGTTGAGACCAGTTTTTTTTTTGGATCACAAATAATTGTTGCAGAAACATCTGAAGATTTTACTAATACTTTCTGCACAAGTTTCTTTGCTCGACTGTTTAAAACTGATAAAAACATCAAATTAACCGTGAAAATAAGATATACTTGTTGATATTCTTTGAGCAAAACATACATGTTCCGTTAGAATCGAGCTATTGTAGACTTTCGCTGCAACACGATGTACTTTACGCGAAATGGATATTATGTGAATATTTCGTGAGTAACGAATTTAAGAGCTGACGAGGAAACTCTTATAGCCCGCAGCACGAGATTTTTCTAAAACGAAGCGTACTGGTTTCGTTATTAGCAACCTAGTACTTACTGTCCTCTCTGATTATCTTCTCTTTAGCATCACGGAAGACTACTTCAATATGAAATGCGACGAACACAAGGGCGGAGCGATGGGGGGGGGGGGGCTGTTCCATTCGTTGGTAGGGGTGCGACACCGAAGGCGAAACATCGATGTTTTAAGACATCGATGTTAAGAAATTAAGGTATCGATGGTATTGATACATCGACCAAAAAACATCGATGTTTTCAAACATCGATGTTTCAAAATATCGAACTTTTTTTCTTTTAAAATTGCTTACACATTTAAATGTACAGTAATACAGTAATTTCTCAATACATTGCGCCTCTTTATATCACTCAATTAGTTCTATCTTTTGTTTCCTGAAAAACAATTATAGGTAACTTCTTTTAGTGAGATAGATACTGAAATTGTGTTGATTAACTGTATAACTTTTATTTATCGCATATTTTTAAGAAACCTTTTTTCCTGAACCTAAAACATCATTATCGAAAAAAATTTCAAACTCAAAACAACGATGTTTAAAAATCGTTGTTCGTAAATCATCGTTAGTAATAAAAAAAACTTTATTTCAGTACGATAGATATAGTCCGAGAGCCAGGTGAAAATTTGGTTAATTATTTCCTCTCGATAGATAATTGGCCATACGCATCAGACAACAGTATCATAAAGCCCTATGACCGTCAGCTGCGGCACAGTGGGGGGAATGAGTAGTTGTAACCTCCCACGCTTGAAGAAAAAAAAAAAAATTCACTCATTTCCTCTCGCCTAAAAATTTACCAGATGATAGCTTATATGTAACTATTGATAAATATATACGTCAGCTGGCTGTATCTCGGTGGAAAAATTGTCAGCTGATACTTTGAAGGTCGTTACGTAGAAGTTAGCTAGAAGCATTTACTGACTACACTGTTCGACAAAAAAAACCTTGAAAATGCTTCTGGTATTTTGAAGGCTGATTCTTATGTAAAATGACCCCCTGAATCCGAATATGACCCCCGTTTTCCCCCATCACGTCCCAATTTTTTTTTAAACTCCCCCCCCCTTTTTTTTTTTTTCATTTTTCCTTAGTTTCAGGGCTATAATTTTTTTTTTTTGGAGGGGAAAGGAGCCTTATATTCACCAATATATCTTTTTGAAGGTCAAGAGAGACTCAAAGTTTAAAATCATGAGCACCGAGAAAAAAAATCGGGGAACTTGGGGGGGGGGGGGGGACCCAAAATATTTGAAAAATCACCAAAAACGATCTTTTTATTCTAGTTTCTTTAAAAAGACCTTTAAAACATTTTTTTCGGTGCAGAACCAGAGTATAGGATCCGCTCCTATGGCTCCTGGGTCAGAAAAAATTTTCACGATGTAAAATTAAAAAAAAAAAATAAAATAATGCTTTAAAAATCGCACTTTGCACTCGAGTTTTAAAGCAGGTCTTCAGCCAAAAAAAAAAAAAAAAAAA
Organism: Uloborus plumipes; assembly: GCA_038373865.1. Classification (NCBI taxonomy): domain Eukaryota; kingdom Metazoa; phylum Arthropoda; class Arachnida; order Araneae; family Uloboridae; genus Uloborus; species Uloborus plumipes. Next base: position 40,117 of record JAXGGA010008931.1, read on the forward strand.
ACAAAATTGTGGCTGATTCTTATGTCAAATGACTCCCTATTTCCAAATATGACCTCAGTTTCCTCCTTCCACCCCCTCTTTCCAGAGAGTCCCCCCCCCCCCCAATTCAGAGTCATTTTACTAATTCGGAGGGGAAAAGTACATTACGTAACCCGTTAACATAATTCTAAAAGGCAACAGAGGTTCAAAGTTCAAAATCATGTACATGTGTACCAAAAATATAAACTATGGCGGTGTACCCCCCCCCCCCAAAAAAAAAAAATCTTCTTTTCTTGTTTTTCTAAGAGACGTTTTAAACCTTTTTTTTTTTTTGTGAAAAATCAGAGTATTGAATTTTCTTTTTTTTTGGGGGGGGGGAGGGGGAGGTATACCGCCCTAGTTTATATTTTTGGTACACATGTACATGATTTTGAACTTTGAACCTCTGTTGCCTTTTAGAATTATGTTAACGGGTTACGTAATGTACTTTTCCCCTCCGAATTAGTAAAATGACTCTGAATTGGGGGGGGGGGGACTCTCTGGAAAGAGGGGGTGGAGGAGGGAAACTGAGGTCATGTTTGGAAATAGGGGGTCATTTGACATAAGAATCAGCCACAATTTTGTTTTTTTTTTTGGCTGAAGACCTGCTTTAAAACCGAAGTGCAAAGTGCGATTTTTAAAGCATTATTATTTTTTTTTTTTTAAATTTTACAGCGTGAAATTTTTTTCTGACCCAGGAGCCGTAGGAGCGGATCCTATACTCTGGTTCTGCACCGAAAAAAATGTTTTAAAGGTCTTTTTAAAGAAACTAGAATAAAACGATCGTTTTTGGTGATTTTTCAAATATTTTGGGGGGCCACGCCCCCCCCCTCCCCCCAAGTTCCCCGATTTTTTCTCGGTGCTCATGATTTTAAACTTTGAGTCTCTCTTGACATCCAAAAAAAATTATTGGTGAATATAAGGCTCCTTTCCCCTCCAAAAAAAAAATATTATAGCCCTGAAACTAAGGAAAAATGAAAAAAAAAAGGGGGGGGGCGTTTTAAAAAAAATTGGGACGTGATGGGGGAAAACGGGGGTCATATTTGGATTCAGGGGGTCATTTTACATAAGAATCAGCCTTCAAAATACCAGAAGCATTTTCAAGGTTTTTTTTTGTCGAACAGTGTAGTCAGTAAATGCTTCTAGCTAACTTCTACGTAACGACCTTCAAAGTATCAGCTGACAATTTTTCCACCGAGATACAGCCAGCTGACGTATATATTTATCAATAGTTACATATAAGCTATCATCTGGTAAATTTTTAGGCGAGAGGAAATGAGTGAATTTCCCCCCACCGAGCCTCAGCTGACATTCACGAGGCTTCATAGTTCGATTTTCTGTTGCGTTTTACTAATTATCACTTGAGAGGAACTTGGTCATATATATCTGTTACTGGCTCTCGGACTAATATTGCAATTGTCAAAAAAGAATCTTTTTTATTGCATGTTTTTATTGCTTTTTGTTGAAATGTAAAACAGATATCGAAAGAAAAAAAAATTGAACGCGGAACACCGCTCATTGAAAGACATCGACTGTAAAACATCGATGGTAGTTATCAAAAACGTCTTTTAACGAGATTGATAGTTTCACGGCTGATAAACGATGTAACTTTGGGGTCGCATCGTCTTTGAGTCATTTTATTTTTTTTTTAATTTATTTTTTCTATTTATTTATTTTATTTTTTTGTTAAAACATAAAACATCGACTGAAAAAAATAAATGAAAAAAAAAACGGCGAAAGCAAATTAGAAATGTTTTAGGAACATCGAAAGCAAAACATGGATAGTAATGATTGAAAATGTTTTCAATGATATTAATACTGGAACTTCTGATTAAAGATGAAAACTTTTTAATGTCTTCTTATCGCCTATTTTAATCCAGTTTTCTTTGCTGGATTATAAAACATCGACATCGAAAAAAAACATCGAACCCAAAACATCGATGTTAGAAAAACATCGACCCTCAAACATCGATGGTAAAAACATCGATGTTTTCAAAACATCGACATCGATGTCGCAGCCCTATTCTTTGGGGAACTCGCCACTAGTAAATTTTTAACAGTTAACCCATTAATGCCTAGCGTCCCTTTTTAGGGACGTTCCAAAAAGTGTGGCCGAATTTACCAAAAATGAGCATTTTAACCAAACAATAGTGTTCAATTATTACTTTGGTACTGTTCCAATTCATTATTAGCAGATTGCAGCATATAACCATTGTAAAGTGTGTTCTGTAGTCGTTTTAATATGATCTTTATCAAGAATTAGGTCGTTCACAATCTCAAGAACAAAAAGGTAAGTTTTTAAAATTATTCCCAGCTTCCCAGTTTATGTTAATTGCTGCTTTTATTTCTTCCTATAAAATGTCTTTTTAATTATTATATCGTAGGCAGAAAAAAAATTTAGTAAAAAAAAGTATGTACCCTCTGGTGCCTAGCGTTCCTTTTTAATTACAATTTTTCTTTTTTTAATAAAAAAATTATTTTTTACATGATCTTTTTTAAATTATTTTTCCTGTCCATTAAACACTATGTAACCAGTATACAAAATATCTTTGGAAAAAAAATGTCAGGCATTAATGGGTTAAGTTCAGAAAGGCATGCTAGCAGAAGGGAAGTTAGGGTTCCCCTCGGTATGCGTTTCGGGGCATTTCACGGTATTTGTGACATAGGGGTGTCCGTAACAAAACTTTTTAAAAGTTTAAAATTTTTATATATATTGAAAAAGTACATTCTAATGTATATGAATATCATATTGTTTTCATAGTTCACTTTATATTATGTTTGTAATTGCACTCAGAACATTGAAAATGCAGTTTTCACTGTTACGGACTCCACATTGAATTTTTCTTTAAATCTGGCTTAGGGCCGAATTCAAGTGAAACACCATTGCAGTCGCTTCGAGGCGATCGCATATTGCAACCGCTACTGTAAGTCGAATTCAAGTGAATTCGTTTCACTTGAATCCAAATTTTGGAATTTGCGATTGCATTGGTGAGTTGCGATCGTCCGTGTTTCACTTGAATTCCTGCCTTAAACCGATTTTTAAGCCAAAACTGGTACTTGAGACAGATAAAGTAAAGGCTCACCTCCAATATAGCTAACAATTTTAATCAAAAAGGGCGCTCTATAAAAAATTATGGATTGTGAAAATGATGACTGTAGAGTCCGTAACAATAATTGGAATAAGAGTTTAGTTTTTAAAGAAAAATTCAATGCAGAGTCCGTGACAGTGAAAATTGCATTTTCAATGTTTTGAGGGCAATTACAAACATAATATAAAGTGAACAATGAAAACGATATGATATTCATATACTTTAGAATGTACTTTTTCAATATATATAAAAAATTTTAACTTTTAAAAAGTTATGTTACGGACACCCCTATGTCAGAAATACCATGAAATGCCCCTTTCGCAATAGAAGTCCAAAACATATCGTCGGCACCATGCTTAATAACGAATGTGAAAAATCGCGTTGTTCAAGTTCGTTTTTCTGGTTCGAGTTTTACAGGTGATTAAAATTTAAATGATGCCTTCGAACGATAGTTTTACACTTGAAGCTCTCTATAAAAATTTAAAAATTGAAAGTAACCAAACGCGTCTGGTGGCAAAAAATTATATGCAGTGCTTTGACTCTTCTGAAAAGTGCCAATTTTTCGCATTAGTAATTTTAGCATGGGAACGACGATTTGAGGTCGACATTTGAAAACCAAGATGTGCAGTAAAGAATACGTGATAAAGTTAATGACCCCGACTTGGAACGTTTCTAGATACGGCCTGACGACAAGGGGGAGGGGGTGGGGGAATAAGGTAAGGTGTGACTTTGTGACAAAGAAAGGGGATCAAATATGACGAAACGACTTAGTTTATTTATGTGCACCCCCAAGCTGTCTTTCGTCCATATAAAAGTGCGCGAAATATTTTATGCGTGTCAATTTTTTGCTAAAAATAATCGGCACTATAATCTGCTGTATTACAAGTACAGTGAACTATTCACTTATGCGCCGGTCCAAGGGACTAACAGAAAAAGGCGCATAAGTGAGAGAGACGAATAAGTGAACAAGCCTATTTAAAAGTCTAAAATGCAACATAAGTTCTAATGAGAGCATGAATAAGAATGTTTCTTCAGAAAATGGTCATATTACTACGGTTTGGCAACTACTGTAATCTAACTGCAATGATAAGGAGAAAACAAAAATTGCAGCATACTTAATCACAAACTAGTCCCTTTAAAACGATCAATAATAGAAAATTGTCCCTCTCCGAACTCTAGTTCATACGAAAAAAATGCTTTCTGTGAGCAATAAAAGCGAAAGATTAAAGAGGAAAGTGAAGAAACATGCTCATTTTTTAGGAACATATATTAAATTGTTTACATTTTACGAAAAATTCGGCGCATAAGTGAAATATTTATTTTTAGAGCGACGCATAAACGAATGAAATTATCATTATTTTACTATGGAATGTGCTGGGACCACTGAAAATCGTCGTATAAGTGAAAAAGGCGCATAAATGAGGCGGTGTATAAGTGAGAGTTCACTGTAATTAGATTAGGTAATACAGCGTCAGGCATAATGAATAGTAGAATATAAGAGAGATGGAATTTCAAAACAAATTGTTAGTTTTTCAAACTAACATTAAAAACAAAGGAAAATGTTATGCCATTTACCTTACCGTACTTTTCATTACTTGATCTTGAACTATGACACCGTACAGATGGTCGCCATCACGTTCATCGCATCCCTCCGGGTGTCGAATGAAAGCTCCTTTCACCTGATCCAGCACATTTCTTTACAACTGTTTCGTCTTGTGCGGATACTTGAAGAGTAAAGTGTACGCTAGATGTCCTCATATGGTGGCAAAACTCAAGGAAGAATACGTACAGAAGGGTAGGCCGAAAATGACCTTTTTTTTTTTTTTCGGTGACGCGGAGTGCGGAAAAGGTGTCATTGGGGAGCGAAGTACACATAAAAAAATTGAAATTTTTTGGTCAATTTCTTGATATCCCCCAATCGCGTTAAAATTTGGGGGAAAATGCAGTTTTTTGAGATTTTTAGGAAATTATTTTCAAAAAATTTTCAGCGCCGAGCATCTAAAAATGCATCCTATGTGATAAACAATGTAGTTATTTCAGATAAGCACGGCGAAAACAGCATTTTAACGTTTTGACGAAATTGAATTTAAAACGTAGAAAAAAAACAGGAAATTGCCAAATCTTCTAGCCATTTGAGGAAAAGGAAGGAATTATACCACAGACCTCAACTTTTTTATAGAATTTCTATGCCCCCAATGGCACCTTTTCCGCCCTACTCGTTACCAAAAATAGAAAAAAAAAAAAAAAAAAAACAATTTTTTTATAATTTACTCAATCTCGAAAAAATTGACCAAAAAATTTCAAATTTTTTATGTGCTCTTTGCTCTCTCAATGGCACCTTTTCTGCACTCCGCATCATCGAAATAAAAATTTTTAAAAAAGTCATTTTCCGCCCACCCTAATGTGCAACTTACCTTCAATTTTGCGCCTCTTTACCTTGTTTTCGTTATCTCTATCTCTACTAATAATAAAGCTGAAGGTTTGTCTGTCTGTCTGTCACGCGCGTAGCGCCAAAACCCTTCGGTGGATTTTCATGAAAATTGAAATAAAATTAGTTTGTAACATGAGGTTATGCACTATAAAGCGATTTTTCGAAAATTCTATTTCGTTCTTTTTCTATTCTAATTCTCAGCGAAAATTCGATAAAATAGGGAAGAAATATTTCATACACATTTTCACGTCTTATATCATTCGAAAGCTTGAAATTTTCTGCAAAAAATGATGTCAGTTTGAAGTTTCTACGAGCATTAGAAGAGCTATAATAATTGTTCTTAGAATACCAGAATTCAAGGCTTACCTTCAGTAAAGCAAGCAAACAATTCTAAAATGGTTACGTACGTAAAATCAACGTACAGTTGTGGAGGAAATCCCATTGAACGTGCTGAATCGGGGGATGGAGCAGGCCCGTCATTTCAAGTTTTTCCGGGGGGGGGGGGGGCAAAGTGTGCAAACACAATGCAATTTGACTAAAAACAGAAAAAAACCACGCTCACTTACATTGATTGTAAATACATTGATTTCTCAAAGTCGGGGGAGGGGATTTCCCCCCACCCTGACCCCCCTAAATGTCGGGCCTTGGATGGAGTTTTCATTCGATACCTGGAGGAATGCGCTGGACGCGATGACGACTATATGCATGATGTGGTATTCAAGACCAAGTAATAGCCTGTATGACAAGGTGAATAAAACATATTTTTGTTTGCAATACACCGCCAACTCGTTCATTTCGATCCATGGATTGCAGTTTCGGGCTTATTATGCCCGCATCAGCATGGAATACGAAAGTGAACGAGTTGGAGGCAAAAAACCTCTTATAGAGCAAAGAGAACCGAAAAAAACTGGTAGCTAATGTGAAATTAAAATACCAGCGAGCGACCGCACATGGAAACGGTACAACTCGTAAATTTTAAGGCAGAGCTCTGGTATAAAGCACTGAGTAAGGGCCATGCTCCACATCAGCGTAAAACGCGACCGAAACTGAAGGCAGAAACCGAAAATCCGGGTACTTTCCATAGGAACACCATTGAATCCATTTTACGCTTCTGCCTAATTTTTCTGCTTTACGTCGATGTGGAGCATGGCCCTAACCGCCCCTAAGCAAGGGCTAAGGCAGGAACATGCAATACACCGCCAACTCGTTCATTTCGATCCATGGACTGCAGTCTAGGGCTTATTATGCCCTCATCAGCATGGAATACGAAAGTGAACGAGGGGGCGGTTACTCACTGCTTTATAGTTTTGTTTGTTTATCAATGTTTGTTTCAATGAAATTTTCAATTGTTTCGAAGTTCTGCCTCAGTTATGTAATATTCATTATGCCTCACCCTGTATGATTAAGAACACCATTTTCCAGCAGTTACAGTAACTAAATCTTTATTTTGAATTAACGTAAATTTATTCTTTAATGTTTTGGAAGAGGACGCTAATATCTGCAAACTGAAAAAGCAAAATTGTTTGATTACTATGAATATGTACTAAATAAGTAAATTGCATAAGAGCGTTTATGCTAATTATATAGGCACATTAATGGTTGAATTTCGCATAAATAAAGAACATTATAGTACAATAAGACCCCCCCCCCAATGATATTCCATTAAAATTCCATTAAATGAAGATTATTAGGGCAAAAGCATCATTATATAAATATCAAGCTCTTTTGATAAAATTGAAATTGCTGTGTATTGCTTCATATTAGATACTGTTGAAGGCGTTAAAAGTTGAAAATAGTTGCTCGATACAAAATTGCTTTAACAGCGGTAATTTAATTAGTACACGTTTTAATCCACTTTTAAATGACAAGAACTGCATTTTATGCAGGGAGTAATTTAATTTTCTCAATTACCCATTATAATAAAATGCATTCACACTATTAAATGCTTAATGCCTTTACGTAAAATATTTATGTGAGTTTTAGTTAAAAGTAAATTTGTTAGTCAGATAAAGATCAAATGAAAGGAAATGTTCGATGGCGACAACAGCTGATACATACAAATAATACAGCACAACCAAAAGATTATCTGCAATGCTCCCGTTGATAACTATTCAAATATTTCACCAGATAACTAAAAAAAGTTATTTAGTTTCAGTAATGAGAAGGGCTCTCTAAGTTTCTCATTTCTCAAGGGTATATTTATATCTTTATTATAATTATCCAAATTGCCGTCGGGTAATACTGCAGGCAATTATAATGTAATAAACTAGTCTCCAAATGGTGTTTTCTTAGTTATTTATTTCGAAATACAACCCTTAACTATATTTTCGCATTAGGTACATTAGAAAAATATATATATATAGCAACATAATGGCGATTCCAGCGTCGCTCAACAATGATTAAAATTTCATCAACAATTTGTTGTACAGTAAAGTAGAACAACGTGTATAAAAACTAAAATTAAAAATTTTAAAAACCCCCGACTAAGCCTTAAACTATAAAATCAATTACAAGTATTTTATTTGTTGAAAAAATAGAAACTGGCAACTGATAAACATCTCCATATATTATTTCTCTAAGCCGAATCCTATACCCGGTCGAAACTCGCTCATTTCTTTATCGAATTGCATGAAAATTTATGATTTTGAAGCTTATCCCGCGGGCTATTGACGAAAATTAGACCCACCCTCTAAAAAGTGTCGGTTCGTTTTTTATTCGAACTTCAATTTTTGGGCACAAAATTGACTCTATCTAGCGAAATAATTGTCGTATCGTCTCTATTTTGATTTCATTCGAAAGATTACAAAACATGCGTTCTTTAGAACGTTTCTCCGCTAGCGCCGCGTAACGAGAATCTCGAAAATCCACGTTTAAGCGACTTATAAGCGATTGAAGTTTGAAAAAGGTAAATTTTTTGCTCAACCGTTAAAATCGTTACCATTGTTGTTCAAATCAATTTTAAATGCGACATTTCAAGCCAAGGCTTAGCTCGGTAAACCTTAATTGTAACTTTTATTGTTTCAAAATACTATGGTAGTTTTGCGATAACGTTAGTACTTAGTTTAGTAGTAGCCTTGGGTATTTGATTTTAATATAGGGTATCACTTTTGTAGTAGTTGTAAAAGTGAACGTGTCTTTGATCTCTTTGAAAAGTTGTCAGAACGACGGCAGTAAACCGCCTTAGCAGGGGAGCGAAACTAAGACACCAAATCTAACACATCCAATCGAGGACTGAAATCTTTGAACCTGAATAACTCAATTTTAAATTTAGAGTTTTTTTTTTTTTTTTTTTGCGGAATTCCGCACGGGTCACCTAGTTTTAATAAATTATAAGAGTTTGCTTTCTTTGTCCGCCAACAATGAAAACGGTTCCGATTGCGTGAATAAAGGCTAAGTTGCATTTGCTGAAAAACGCTATAACTCGCATTCTATAGATCATGGAAGATCCAATTACATCGTATCAGACGCAGAAAATTTTTTTCTTTCATTTGGGGCTAGTTTTTTAAGTTTTGGAGTATGTTTTCAATGCTAAAGTCCCTAAAAACCTTTCAAAGGTTTTTTATTGATATCTTCGTTAATTAATATTATCCGAAGACGTAACCCAGCTAAGAACACTCTCGATCAACTCCCCTTTCGTCCAAAAAAAAAAAATAATTCAAAATCAGTCCATCTGTTTAGGCTGCAGAGTGCCACAGACAGATACACAGATACACATACAAGTCAAACACATAACCACCCTTCCTTTGTGTGTCGGAGGTTAAAAATACAAGTGAACACATTTAAAATGAGTTTAAAATTCAACAAACAGCACTTTCGAGGCTATAAAATACAAGTATTTTTATTAGTGCATAAAAACGAAGAATGGTTCACATGTCTAAAGTCAAGAGTCTCGTTCACTTGACTGACCAAACACTCCAAAAATCACATTAGTCCCAAAAAGTTCAGATTGTTAACACTCTTTTGTAATTGTAAATGTATTGTATAGTAGTATTTCATCTTATAATTAGAATTTTATTGCTATATCTGCACGTACCTGGATTCTGCTTTTGTAAATTTGTCTTCCGCTGTGTTTAACATTTAATATCTTCTGCAAAGTTTATATTTTTTTCTATTATTCAATTTTTTTTATCGTCTGCACTACCTATTGTTGCTTCCTTTTACGTAGTAAAGGATGCATTGTGATCGCGAAAAAAAATTCACTCAAATTTCGGTCTAAATTTTGATTTTGCTCACCCCCGAAAGAATGTTGAGTCGTTTTTACGACTTTTCAGCACGTGCGTATGTACTTACCAACATATAACCAGCAGAAAAATCCATCTCGACCACCGCCGAGTAAATTACGACGAGTTTTCCCGTAACGTCTGTATGTACGTATGCATGTGCGTATGTATGTCACATAGCTCAAAAACTGTATGCCGTAGAAGCTTCTAGTTTGGTATGTACGCTCTGAGTTGGTCTTAGTTGTGCACCTCCCCTTGTGGTTGCATTTGAATTTTCCTAAGGGAGTCTTTTACCCCTTTTTTAGGGGAAAATCAGTTTTAATTTTAATGCAGACTTGAGTGATATAAATTGGCACTACCGCTTGGCGGTATATCGCCAAGCTTCTGGTCGCCAAACTGTTTGGCGACATATCGCCACGTAAGCGACAAACTTGGCGAAAAAAGCATTTTTTTAAAATTGGGTTCAATTTGGCGATATTGGCGATATTTAGAAAATGAATCATTGTAAAACATTTTTTTGCATTGTTTCGTGGCAAACTACACTCTCAGAAAAAACCCTCTTTATACACTACATTTTCATTCATTTTTTAACGAAAAATTTCTGTTTCCCTTAAAACCGAAAACTTCCGTTATTTCTTCTAACTTCCGCATTCACGCATGCGCAGTCCCGCTTCTTCCCGAAATGATTCACGATACCAGCGCCACCGAAGAACAAGCAAGCTACGAAAATCAGTCGGAAAGGAAAAGGAAAACAACATAATGAAATATATGTAAGTACTTAATTTCAGAATTGGATTCCAAAAATTATTTAATCGTTCTGCTAACTTTTAGACATTTTTTAATGGCAGCTTGAAAAAAATATAAATTCATGGAATGTTCACAGTTTCTCTGTTCTACGAATGGGTAAAAGGCGCCATGTTTGAATCTAAATTCCAAAAGAAAATTCTTATTTAAATCAGCGGGAACTTATCAGGGCTAATGGAAATCTTAAAAAGCTTACTTTGATTAGTCAATTCTTAAGTATGTTTAATAATTAAACCTAAATAATCGTTTTGGAAGGCATATCGTGGTTGAGAACAAGTTGAACTTTGAAAGTAAATAAATAAAAATGCTGATTCTTACTCATTCGTGGAATTAAAATGACAACCATATGTGTCAAAAACAGACAATCCCTATTAGTACGCATTCAGTTGTTATTTTCGTATGTATGTGCATAAATGTATAATGTATATATATCTATATTTTTTAAAGTTAGCTTTGTTGAAAAATGATTGTGCAAATTCGTATGCTAGTCGATTCAGATTCCTACCCCGAACTACCAAAGAAAACATGTTTATGTCACTTGAAATAATTTGTAAAATGAACCTGTTAAAGATATTTTTCTGTTTGTTATAAAATTGAACAATTGGTATCACTGAATTTTTCTTTTTTTTTTTTTTTTTTCATTTCTAATTCAAGACTGTCTTCTTTTCAAAACTAATATTTTTTTAGACTTCGTGAAAATTTCATGTTATATTTATATTATTCTATTCATATCGCTATTGTCTTAATGCGTGTCACTTTGAATGGAATGAGGAATATGTGCATGTAGATATATTTGTCTTTGGTGAGCGAGTCTTGCAAAAACAAGGCCTAGAAACATGAAACTTAGTATGCATATGTAGTTTTTGTCTGATAATGTACACGTAATCGTTCTTTGTTCGATAAACTAATTAGGAAAAAAGTAATGTAATGTTGTATGTGATTTTTAGTACTTTTTATCTAATAGAGCCTGAACTCAATTTTACTGGCCTTCTAATTGTTAAGTATCTGTAACAATAAAATTTTCCCAAAGATCTCAACTCAGAATTTGAAATAAATGCACTGTTGTGAGTTATTTGATGCATTTACGGATTCAGCTAATTACGGATATGCTAAAATAGTCTAAAGATTTTAACTCTTTTAGAGACAAATATAGAGCTAGATTGTCCCAAGTAAGAAATAATATTGAAATATATTTCTTTCTTTCTTTTTTATTTTCTTTTTGATGAATGCTATTGCATTAATCCTACTCATCCCCCCTCCACAGATGGTGGAAGGTTACAGTCAAAATAATATGTATGCATAAAAAGTGCTATTTGTTTTGTCTAATATGTGAACTAAAGAAAATACAATCAGCTGCAGGGCAGGTGTTGAAAAAAGTGAATTGAGGCGGGAGGGACATAATAGGATGATATACATTCAGTAAAAGAAAAAACAAAAACAACCAGACAGAAGATGAATTTTCTATGCCTTTGCATTGCAAGTTGGGGGGGGGGGAGGGCGGCAGTCCTTATCAGTGGAAAAAAATTGAATTTTAGAAAAATGTTCCTAAAATTCCCCTAAAATTCTAAAAAAGTCAACTGCGAGCCCTGTACATATCTTACCAAAAAAAAAAAAAAAAACATCATCAGCTGGTTATTTTCCATCTCTACACACTCTCAACAGTTATTGATTTTCTTAATTTCTTTCGTTTTTTTATTTTCATTACAGCTGAAAAAGTTACATTTCATTTTAAAATTTTTGCAGATAATTTTTTCATTGTACTTCTCATTTCATTAAAACTTCATGTAATGCTTTCTTGAAATTTTAATAAAATGAGAAGTCTTCTTTTCTTTCCTTCTTTTCTTGTCTTTCTTTTCTTTAATTTTTCTGTATAGTGTTTCATAATTTTGTTGATATTAAAAGTGATTTGAATCATATGTATTTGCATTGAATCTGGTTTTACATCACAGTTTTTGGTGAAGCTTTACTTCAAAGGTGTTTTTGTATTTTTAAAAACTTAAAGGTAAGTCGTTCATAAATGTAAATTAATTAATACCGTAAAATGGGGTGTATAGGAACAGCGGGGTCAATCGGAACAAAACTTCCCGACCGTACAAAGAAATTCTTCATAAATATACTATTGAGTATTTTTCGCCATGAATTTTTTTTTAGAAAGGTAAGATCATAGGAAGTAGGAAAAAATTACTTTTGTCAATCTGGCAACGCTACTGGCTTCTAAAGAGGGCTGCACGTTGAATGCTAGAAAACATCACATTTTCATAGACTGCAAAACTTCATATGCAAGAACAAACCTTCTTATATTTAAAAACTATGAGTGGTATGTTTCAATTATACATGTATCTGAACAACAGAATACCACATTAGAATTTACATTTTTTATAAATTGTGTCATAAAAGTGAAGAATTCTGAAAAATGCCATAGGAAAAAAATTTGCGGGGTGAATCGGAACACTTAGTTCTGTTGTTCCAATTCAAACTTATTTGAAGGAAACTGTTTGAAAACTCAAGATTCTAACCCTAATTCTTCTAATCAAGACAAGGACAAGGATTTATTACTGTTTATCCCTTCTCGTGAGCAACTAGATCTTAGAATGACAAAAGTTGCAGATTTCAAAAGATTTTTTCTCCAGGAGACTTCTTTTTACTTAAAATAAAAGGGGAAAGTCACATAGACTTTATGTAGTAAACGTCCAGCACACAGACAGTGATGAATAAGCGAAAAAATCTTTCAGGACAATCCCCGAAACCCAGAAATTTCAAAAAACTAAAGAAAAGGTAGAGTTCATCCCAGGAGATGTTATGAAAAAACTTAAGCCAAGTCACAATTGCTAGTTTTAAGGACAAGTACATATTTGTGGACGACATGAGTGACTTCCATTCATGTTAAATCTTTGTATTTCAATTCAAAAGTATTTCTTAAAATTACTTTTCATTTTTCATAAGTTCAAAATTATTTTGAATTTTCACAAATTATAAACGTTTACTGGTACTGAAATTATACATTTATTTGACAGTAATTATCTGTTCTTATTCTCCCCCATCAATATTACTCATGTTTGTGAGACCTATTACAGATTAAATTGAAAAAAATAAAAATTTTAACAAGTGTTCCGATTGACCCCTATCAGCGGGGTGATTCGGAACACCCATAATTTGCTATATATTTTAATAGTAATTGTTCAAAATCTTTTCTCTTTGCTTGGAATATCAAAAGTAAAGCAAGACCGAAGTTTTTATCCAAAAAATAAAATTAAAAAAAAATCTTTTAACTGCTTTTTTTACAATCAAAGCTGAAAAGTGTTCCGATTAACCCCATTTTACGGTAACTGAAGTTTCCAATTTTTTTTAAATAAAAAAAATCCGATTTAAATTAAAAAAATTGATTTTTTTTATTTTTTTAAAAGAAT
>JAXGGA010008932.1:0-54082 GCA_038373865.1 Uloborus plumipes
GAAGCGGGGGTGGAGCAATCGCACGTGTTCTGCGCGGGGGTGATTGCTATATCTCAAGAAGTAATCGGCGGAATCAAACGAAAATTGGTTTGTAGGTAGACCCTACTGAGTACAGGAGCTGATTCAATTTGTTTGTCAATATCTCGAAGGGGGGTGGAGCAATCGCACGTGTTCTGCGCGGGGTGACTGCTATATCTCAGGAAGTTACCGTCGGAATCAAAACGAAAATTGGTCCATAGGTAGACCCTACTGAGTACAGGTGTTGATTTGATTTGTTTGTCAATATCTCGAAGGGGGGTGGAGCAATCGCACGTGTTCTGCGTGGGGGTGACTGCTATATCTCAGAAAGTAACCGGCAGAATCAAACGAAAATAGGTTCATAGGTAGACCCTATTGAGTACAAAAGCTGATTCAATTTGTGTGTCAATATCTCAAAGGGGGGTGGAGCAATCAAAAGTGCTTATTTTGTCATTGCACCTACTGTATCTCGGGAAATATTGCTGCGATTTGAATGAAATTTGGAATAACACTAACTCATTCTGGAAGCAAGCATCGATTAAATTTTGGCGCCAATCGCCCCAGGGGAGGGTGGGGTGATTTTTTGCGCTTAGTCAACAATGCGAAAAATTAATTCATTAAAAAATCGCTTTCACGCTATTTAATTATCAAAACAGCTGAAAACTTTCAATGATTTGAAATTTTTAACTATTGCCCAATTTCTTTTTACTAAAAATAAAATGTTTGCAATTAATCTAAACAAGGCTTTTGCAATGATTTCCAATTTCGCTCATTGATTCTGCATTTGCCGGGTTATTACGATAATTGGGAAATTGGAGCTGCTGTCTCCAATTATTCTGGCGAGTACGTATTTTATTTTGTAACCGGAATTCATAAGATAGATATAGAAGAAAGTTTCGTGACGGCCACGACAGCTAGGTTTTTTTTTCTGTTGAAGAAAGGGTGGATTAAGGGGTAACAAAAGTGAAGAGTGTGTGTGTGTGTGTGTTTTCACTGTAAAAAAAAGTTTGGAATGACTTCAGTTCATGATTTAGTTTTCTCAAAAATTAAATTTTGAACAAAAATGAAAGGGAAGGCAATGTAATACTAATTAAATACATAGTTTTATGTAGATTAAATTTCACATTAAAGTTCACACAAATATGCAAAATAAAAAAATAAATTATCGAAAGTGTAAAGAAAACAAACCGAAAACATGAATATCTATGTTATACGCCTAAATGTTACACAACTAGAAAAAGTTTTCGCTCCTCAATGTTTTTGGGATTTTAAAAAAAAAATATTTGCGTTGTGCAAAATATAGGTTTTTTAAGTGCTTTAAAAAAGCTCAAAATATATCACAGTACAAATAATTGCAATTTTATTCAGCAGAAAAGGGTGGCTGGTTTTATTGGTTTTTATGGCGCAAGATCGCTAATAGTCTATGCTGCGCCAAACGATTGTTCTGATGTTTTCAGAGGAGTGCAAAGTTGCTAAAAGCGTAAAATTACTTTAATTATAAAAGACACCAAACTTCTATAATTAAAAAAAAGTTTAAACAAAAAAAAATCTTTGACGGTCGAAAAGTAGGAAAGGGCTGTGGGGAGAGCAGCAAGGAAGGACGCTCTTTCTTTAGGAGCCCTTAGTTTTAATACACTTGTGCTGTTTAACAAAAGATAATCACAAATGAATGAAACATACATATCGCACCCTTGCTACAAAAGTGCCACAACCCAAAAATTGTAATTTTTGAGTTATGACCGTCATTAGACGTAGTTTACGCGTCTCTACCAATCTTCAAAAGAGCCAGAAGTTGCATTGAAAAATCAGCCGCCAAAGGGCAGTTATGGCGTTTTGTTGTTATCAAGATGCATAGGACCCCTTCCACTGAAATGCCACATCTTGAGTTGTCGTCCAGCCGTCGTCGTAGAGTAACGTGCGTAACTAACGATCATAGTTTGAGATGTATCGGTCTTCATATTGACAAATTCAAAAATACTAAAATGTGCCTAGTCAGCCCGGGAACAGTTTTTTGCAATTCCTGGAAAACGTAGTTTTTTGAGTTCGTTTTGAGTGAGTGTCACTTTAGTAGCAAGGGTGCGATATGTAAACTAATCCTTCAAAGGCTAATGGTATTTTTACTTTCTTCTATATCTAATATATAGAAGAAAGTATTGGTTTCGTGAAAATTTTCGAATGTCGAATTTTGACGGATTTGCACGTTTTGAGGTGCGCTGAGTCCATTTCGACCATTTTTGGAAAATGTCTGTCTGTTTGTGTGTGTGTGTGTGTATGTCTGTCTGTGTGTGAGTCTGTATGTGTGTGACCAGTTTTTGTGGCCGCGCTAGAGCAAAAACTACTGCATGAAATCGAACAAAAATTTTTGCACATATGTACCACCATGTGAACTGGTGCACCTGACTTTGTTTAGCGAATTCCTCCAAGGGGGGTGGAGCAATCGCACGTGTTCTGCGCGGGAGTGAGTGCTATATCTCAGGAAGTAACCGGCGGAATCAAACGAAAATTGGTCCATAGGTAGACCCTACTGAGTACAGTACTGATTCAATTTGTTTGTCAATATCTCCAAGGGGGGTGGAGCAATCGCACGTGTTCTGCGCGGGGGTGATTGCTATATCTCAGGAAGTAACCGGCGGAATCAAACGAAAATTGGTCCATAGGTAGACCCTACTGAGTACAGGTGCTGATTCAATTTATTTGTCAACATCTCCAAGGGGGGTGGAGCAATCGCACGTGTTCTGCGCGGGGGTGATTGCTATATCTCAGGAAGTAACTGGCGGAATCAAACGAAAATTGGTCCATAGGTAGACCCTACTGAGTACAGGTGTTGATTTAATTTGTTTGTCAATATCTCCAAGGGGGGTGGATCAATCGCACGTGTTCTGCGCGGGGGTGACTGCTATATCTCAGGAAGTAACCGGCGGAATCAAACGAAAATTGGTCCATAGGTAGACCCTATTGAGTACAGGTGCTGATTCAATTTGTGTGTCAATATCTCAAAGGGGGGTGGAGCAATCAAAAGTGCTTATTTTGTCATTGCACGTACTGTATCTCGGGAAATATTGCTGCGATTTGAATGAAATTTGGAATAACACTAACCCAATATGGAAGCAAGCATCGATTAAATTTTGGCGCCAATCGCCCCAGGGGGAGGGTGGGGTGATTTTTGCGCTTAGTCAACAATGCGAAAAATTAATTCATTAAAAAATCGCTTTCACGCTATTTAATTATCAAAACAGCTGAAAACTTTCAATGATTTGAAATTTTTAACTGTTGCCAATTTCTTTTTACTAACAAATAAAATGTTTGCAATTTATCTAAACAAGGCTTTTGCAATGATTTCCAATGTCGCTCATTGATTCTGCATTTGCAGGGTTATTACGATAATTGGGAAATTGGAGCTGTCTCCAATTACTCGGGCGAGTACGTATTTTATTTTGTAACCGGAATTCATAAGATAGATATAGAAGAAAGTTTCGTGACGGCCACGACAGCTAGTTTAACGGAGTTTTCAACTTTTAGGTCCGGAGCTGCAACCAAAGATTCAGTAGCTGGTAGCAGCATAACATATACACGGCTTGAATTTCAGGAGTGCAGGCGGAGCCTTTGCTTCCCCCCCCCTCCCCCCAGATTATTCGAAAGAGAAAAATTTGCGCTTATTTTTCCGATAAATCAAAAACTTATGTGTGTCTTACTTGTGTGTACAAAAGCCGGCAAGAGCTTTTGTCGGATGTCTGTGCATCCATAAGCTCAAAAATTTTTTTTGCATTGAAAAAGACGTTCCTTGTAACGCCGAAACACGTGTCTGCAGTATCCCTGCTTATTTGTGCCTTCTTAACGTTGTAATTTTCTCTCCATTTATCCTTGTTTCTTAACTTCGGAAAACAAAATCTGTCATGATACTCAGAACGATAAGGTTGAGCGCTCTTTAGCAAGGGGGCCCCATGACATAGGAGCCTTGAAAGAAATGTTCATCAATTGCTTACTGTAAGAGCAATAGACAAAGGGGCTCCATAATCCCTAAATCCACCAATGTACAACAATGGCTTCAAAAGAACAAAAAAGGGCATATAATATTGCATTTATAATAGATTTGATTTATCATATCAATATCCATTTTCGTGGGTTTTTCAACATTTAAAACTATCTTCAGATACATCCATTGGCATTTCGAAAGTAGATTGTAGTTGCTACTTTTTGAAAAAAAATAGTTGCAGCAGTAGTTAACTACATTTTTAATGAGGTAATTGTAGTTAACTACAAAAAAAAATCTGACTACTGATTGAGTGTAATTTAAAATGAAGCAAAATTTTCAAATTTCAAATGTCTGCCTAAACATTAATAAGTTGATAGAGGGTGGAGAGTTGTAGGGACAAGAGGGCCCATTACAATATCTAGTCTGGGTTTCACGGATTGATGTGGGGCCCTGATACTAAGTAAGCTCGCCTCCCCCAAAAGAAAACGGATATATCAGTCACATACTCATAACAGGGAATAGAAATCAATGAAACACTACACTGCATTATGAGAAATGCCTTTAAATTTTCATTGGATAAGCAACTTCGCAATCTCGTCTTAATTAATTTTAGCTTTGAAAAAGCCCTTTGTATACTTGATCAAGCTCTGTATATAGTATGCAGTACCTATTATAATCATACAGTACTTTGTACACACATGAAGGACATGTCTTGCACGGCTGTTTTTCTTGGCGCATTTGATTTGTAATAGCACTAGCAGTTAAATCTTCAAAAATTGTTAGCATACAGCAGTAATTTAAAAAAATCTTCTTAATGACCGGAGGGGGGGGGGGGAGTTCGTTTTCAGAAAAAAAGACATATTTGTTACGATAACATGAATTTCAGGAGAAGAAGTGTTCTAATAAGAGCTACAATTAGGCTGCAGGGCGCTGTAAGCAGTCAGAAGGGCGCAATAAACACACAACGGGGCGCTACAAAATATTAACTGTTACTCGTACGAGGTGTTTGTCCTTGACTTTAGACAGAACGAATTCTTAGTTTTTGTCTATGTTTCAAAATATCTTTTTAAGTTTTTTTTAAAATTCACTGTCGCAAAAACGGACCCTAAATGAAATTGTTAGCATACAGCAGTAATTTTAAAAAATCTCCTTATGGACCTAGGGGAAAAAAGAGGAGGGCGTTTTTCAGAGGAAAAAAAAACATATTTGTCGCAATAACATGAATTTCATGAGAAGAAGTATTCTAACAAGAGCAACAAAAAGGCTGCAGGGCGCTGTTAACAGTTAGAAGGGCACAATAAACACACAACGAGGCGCTAAAGAATTAACTATTACTGGTACGAGGTGTTTGTCCCTGACATTAGACTGAACGAACTCTTAGTTTTTTTTTTCTATTTTTCAAAATATCTTTTTAAGTTTTTTTCAAAATTCACTGTCGCAAAAACGAACCCTACATGAAATTGTTAGCATACAGCAGTAATTAAAAAAAATCTTCTTATTAACCTGGGGTGGGGGGGGGGAGTTCGTTTTTCAGGAAAAAAAAAAGACATATTTGTCACGATAACATGAATTTCAGGAGAAGTATTCTAACAAGAGCTACAATTAGGTTGCAGGGCGCTGTAAGCAGTCAGAAGGGCGCAATAAATACACAACGGGACGCTACAAAATATTAACTATTACTCGTACGAGGTGTTTGTTCCTGACTTTAGACAGAACGAATTCTTAGAGGGTTTTTTTCTACGTTTCAAAATGTCTTTTTAAGTTTTTTTAAAATTCACTGTCGCAAAAACTGACCCTAAATGAAATTGTTAGCATACAGCAGTAATTTTTAAAAATCTCCTTATGGACCTGGGGGGAAAAAAGAGGAGGGCGTTTTTCAGAACGGAAAAAAACATATTTGTTGCAATAACATGAATTTCATGAGAAGAAGTATGCCAACAAGAGCAACAATAAGGCTGCAGGGCGCTGTTAACAGTCAGAAGGGTGCAATAAACACACAACGGGGCGCTGAAAAATTAGCTATATTACTGGTCTGTGGTGTTTGTTCCTGGCTTTAGACTGAACGAACTCGCTTTGTTTTTTTCCCCCATGTTTCAAAATCTCTGTTTAAGTCTTTTCAAAATTCAATTCGCAAAAATGCTTGAAACCCTTAGCTTAGCATACAGCAGTGTTCTTAAAAATCACCTTAAAAACGGGTAGGGTGGGGGCTTTAATTAAAATCACTGCAAGAAACGGTAATGAAATCAATAACCGATTATATACTCTTAATCAATAACCGGAAGCATTCTAGAAAAACAGTTGAATCTTCATCTACCGCCGCTCCCCAAATCATCACTGCAAAAATTCCCGGAATTATTGTTGGAGATTTATGTCTCAGGCAACACTGGGACTCGATATTCGTCAAGACTGGAAGACACCTGTTCACAGGGCATTGCGGACAAGATATTTTGACCCTCAAATGACCTTCTTAGTGTAAGCAGTAGTGACAGTGATGACAATGAAGGGGACGAAAACGCGCCTTGAAAAGAATCTGCCGTCGGCAAGATAATCCCAGGGTTCCCAGCGAGTAGCCAGCCTTACTGGAGTGCTGAAGAAATTCGTAGCATCAGGAATGGAGAGTGAAAAAAGAAAAAGAACTGCAGACACAGGAACAAGGGAAAAAAAATTTCCAGAAATTTAATGATTTTTTTTCTTCATTAAAAAAAAAAAGAAAAAAAAAAGATTAATTTTTCCCGCGGGGGGCGCACCGGCCCTGCGGCCGGTTGCCCGGCGGGCCAGTCCGGCCCTGTGTGTAGATCATGCGCATCATCATGGATATATAAATTTCAGTGATTATGAAATGAGCGAGTTTGTTTATTGTTATTAGCTCTGAATACGATTTTATACCACCCACAGGTTGAAAAATTAAAAAGGCGTTGATAAGAGTTAGCGCTGCAATCACGTGTGAGTTAAGTAAGCTATGGTTTAGGACCTCCTCTTTGTTCCGGGCCCCTTTTCCCCAAAAAATACATTCTTTCCTTAAAAAATAAAAAGTAGGGAAATGTGGGTCAAAGTCAGGGTCGTATTCAGAGGGGGGGGGGGGGGGGCTCGACGGCCTCGGGCTCCCCCGAAACCCGAAATGTTTTACGAAAATGTTTAAAAAAACTTTTCTGTTCTACGTTAATTTTTTTAACACACTTTTATATGTGTGTGTGTGTGTATTTGTGGTTTGTTTCCCGGGAAAACGTTAAGGCCCAGAAATATCAAATTCGGTACATAGGGCTTTTTATATTTTGGGCTTTTGTGTCCATACTTTTGTCATATATGTGCACCTCGGTGCCCGATTGTCGATATTTTATTTAAAAAGAAAAGTTATTTAATGCTTTATGTGATTTTTGGCAAGATTTAGCATTATCACCTCACAGACCCCGGGCTGTTTGCGTCACAAAAATAATTTTTACATCCAGGAATTGGAAAATATAGTTTTAGTCAGGGTGAGAACAAAACTTAGAAAATTAAGTGATTTTTGTATTTTTTCATGACTTTTTTTGAAAAAACCTTATTTTCCATTTTTTCCTGTAAAGTATAGAAGCCTTTGTTCTAAAAATTAAGTCCGTCATTGAACAAACATTTCCCCCTCTTATGGAAAAAAACAAGTTCCAAAAAAAAATAGTTGTTTTTTTACAATTTTTTGAATGCAGATCGTAACAGAAGTTATACGCTTTCCGGCAGCCAGTGTAGATCTATGGGGTATGCTAAAACTCATAGTTCCTAGCGCACCTCAGCGGATTTGGTTTGAGTTACTTCCGGCTATTCTGATCAATGTTTTAATCACATACGTATTAGGGACAGTATTATTTTTTACGCCTTCTCTGCTGCGATTCCAAATGAAATAGTTGAATGTGTCACCGAGTGCAGGTTTTTTTTTTTTTTTTGTACTTCTGTTTTATTTAGGAATTTCATTTCTTTTTTCAACTTTTATTTTTGGCGAGGTTTTGCTGCATTTTTATACATTATACTAGCAGTACCCGCACGGCGATGCCCGTGCAATAAATGTAAAGGAAGTCAACTGAATAAATTTAAATTCTCTCCAACCCTCTGAAGTATTTTTTTATTCAGAAGCCATCAGCTTCAACATACAAAGAGAACTGCGTACAATGTGCTTTGCCTCCTGACAAACACAGGATAGATTTACGACACAAAGAGGATGAAATAGCATCCATGGGCAAGGCGGGATTCGAACCCGCGACCACTTGCTCACGAGGAGAGTACTCTACCAAAATAGGCCCCCTCGTGGACCCAGAAGTAAAATTATTATATTCTTTCATTCAAATGTGCTCCACGACCTTTTAAATTCCTCTAAAATTCCTGTTAACGTTCAAGACAATTCGCCAAATAAATCAAAAAGACATTTAGTTGAGTAATAGGGGATTTTAATTACTCAAATTTAGTCAATTTTCAAGGCTTAACTTAATACGAAAGTTTAAACAAATATGAAACTTCAGGGACGAAGGAGCAGTTTGTCTGAAAAATGGACCTACTGTTTCAGTTTTGCGTATAGAGTTGGGCCTTGAAAATTGATTACATTTGATTAACTAATATCTCCTGATCTAATAAATGGAGAAAAACGTGCTAGAACTTTACTTTTTCGGAAAAAAACCCATTTCCAACATGGGCGCCCATAAGGGGGGGGGGCTCGAGCCCCCCCTTGGAAATTAGTACCTTCTTTGATTTTAGTACTATTTATTCGGGAAACATTTTTACTTTACTCATTATTGAATAAATTATAAAAAATGCCAAATTTTAATAACTCTAATGTGCACTGAAATCGCTTGCAGAAGTTTAACATTGTGTCTCTTCCTACATTCTTCCAAAGAAAAACAAAGGCAGATTCATGGCTCGACAGGCGCCGCATTTACATAGGAAACTATCCCATGTCTGCGGACTAGCGGTTAGGAGAAAGAGTTGGCGGATTCGAGGATGGCAAGTTAACTCGACATTGTTTGGTATTTGGAATTTGTAAAAAAAAAACTTTTTCTGTTTTACATTTTTTTTTTTTTTTTTTTCAAAAATACGCCATCCCTTTGTACATATTCAACAATGTTAAATTTAACAAATTACGGGATGACGTATGTGAAAAGTACAAAACAACCCACATGGGTAAACATTCAATTTGGTATATACATCAGAAATATAATTTTGGTTAATAATAAATTGAAATAAAAATATAAGTAAAATATTTACATAATGATAATGGAAAAAATAAATAAATAAATAAATAAAATAAATGAAAAAAATTTTTTAAAGGAATAAATAATAAAATGTATAAATAACAAAAAAAAAAAAAAAAAAAAAAAAACTAAATGAAAAAGAAAAAAAAAAAAAATATATATATATAAATAATAAAACATTATAATTAAAGAAAAAAAAAAGAAATGTAGATAATTTAAAAAATAAATAGAAGAAAGAACAAGAAAAAGGTGCAGTTAATAGTATTGACGTTAAGAAAAAAATAAAAAAAAAAAAAATAAAAATAAAAATTATCCGAAAAGAAAATGCTCGTGGTCTATTAGAAAAGAAATAAGAGCAGTAATTTTCTTTTTTGCTGCAGGAAACGAATAATAGTTTTTTAAGTCTTGAGTCCAATTGCCTGTAGAACGAAGATGGAATGAAGAAGTATGAATACAATGCTGTATGTAATGTTGAGGATTTCCAGGTGCTTTGCATCTGCAGAGATCAGTATTTCTTAGGTGGAATCTTTTTAGGTACGAAGGAAATGGACCATGGCCAGTAAAGAAAAATACTTCATGTCTGTCTAAATTCAAAGGAGTAAATTTAACTTTGGAACGAATTTTATAGATTTCTCTTCCTGTAAGTTCTTGATCCCA
Source organism: Uloborus plumipes (assembly GCA_038373865.1). Lineage (NCBI taxonomy): Eukaryota > Metazoa > Arthropoda > Arachnida > Araneae > Uloboridae > Uloborus > Uloborus plumipes. The sequence continues at coordinate 9,859 of JAXGGA010008932.1, forward strand.
ACGTTCTTGCCAATCAGTCAGTAAGTCTTGTAATAATTTATGCTTTGCAAAACTTCTTGGAAATGGTAAAGAATATTGTTTTGTTGGTACTAATAATCCATTTGCTGTTTGATTTGCTAGAAAATCAGCTCTATTGTTTCCATCAGAGTTTGAATGACCTTTAATCCAAGAAATTTTTATAGAATGGTGATTAATAAGTTGCTGTTGGATTTCAGCTATTAATGAGCTTGTTGGGTTTAGATTACTTATTGATTTGATGACTGATTGGCTATCACTGTACATAATTGATGGTAAATTATTATGAGTTACTGCATGATTTATTGCTTCTCTTAAAGCAAACGCTTCAGCTTGAAAAATTGAGTTGGAGACATTTAGAAGATAGGTGGTTTCGTTAGTAGGAGTTGTGCTATTTAAAATAAGGAAAGCAGCTGCTGTAGCTTGTTTTGTTTTCGAACCATCTGTGAAGTAACGGGATTTAGAAACATTATTTTCTGTTTTACATTACAAAACATTCGGGGGGAGGGGGGGCAAGGCCTATTCTAGAGTCTTTGAACATCATTAAATACCTTTTGAAACTCGTTAAAAAGTGCTTCAATTATATTTCTTATCAAATAAATAAACTATGAATTAATTGCATGGCCAGAATATTACTCTCTCGTCAATCATTTTTTAAATTTCTACACTATTCCTTTTAAAGGAGTTTATGCGTTTTATACTATGGGTCATTTTACACTCTTAAGTGATGTTTCTGTCGGTGAGTTGGGAACTGATCAAAAACTACTAAGTAACTGTACTGAAAATCAATGTAAGCAAGTGATGACGTGTTTATCTTTTCTCCTCCGTCGTTCCTCCTCTCTGTCGATTAATGTCAATCATTTATTAAACTACAAAAATATATATATTTTGATTGATCTTAATTTGCAAAAGAATTCAGAACATTAATAAATTTTTTGTTTGCCTATTTTTCCAACATATTTTAGAAGTCCCAATTGTGCCATACAAGGCCTCAAAATGAAGAATTTTAAAACTTTTTTTAAAAATTTTTCCGGGGGACAAACCCCCGGACCCCCCAAAATTACGAACATTCTACCACACTTAAAAGAGCTCATTGAACCTCTCTTTTAATATCCCTACCTCAAAAAAAATCAGCCCAAACAATTAACAAAAAAAAAAAAAAAAAAATAAAGAAATAGCAGAAAGTCACCCTTTCATATTCTTAGTAAATCAAAGAAACACACACATACACGTACATATATCTTTTAACTGTAAACTATGAGGAAACTATCTGAGCCCCCCCTTAAAATTTCGCATATGGGCGCCCATGATTTCCAATGATGTATAATGTTATGGGGTGGGGGGAAGTTTACCCCCCTCAATTATGCCGGATAAACCAAATATGAGACTAAATAATTAATTTAAAAATTACCAATTCGAAATTTAGAATTCGGCCTTCGAAGTGATTTCACGGAGATACGTTTGAATTTTGTGACAAGTTTCAGGTCTGTAGGTGCTGTGGGGCTTCTAGCCATTTGGTTAAAAACATACAGAGCCTTTATATATCTAATATATCTTTTTATATATCTAATATAACCTAATATATCTTTATATATATGTTACGGCCAAAGCCCGAAATCGGCCAGTTCGCGAATTGGCCGGCCACTTCGCGAAGTGGCCAATATCGCCTCAAAATGACCGGCCAAAGTCCGATCTTTCCTTGATTTCGGGCTTTGGCCAGCCAGTTCGCGAATTGGCTAGAGGCGATTGGCCAAAGTTAGAAAAAAAGGTAGTGACGCATGTTGTGTGTCATGGCTTTTTTCACATGTCACATTTTGTGCTTGTTTACCATAATGCTAATGATAATCACATTTTATCTGCCACAAAGCAGGGGCAGATACAGAAATAATTTTTTGGGGGACCCAGAAAAGTAAAAAGTACTTCTCCCCTACTTTTTTTATAAAAAAAATTCTCACAAAGTTCCTATAAATAAAAAAACGGGGGGGGGGGGGAGGTGAGAAAAACAAACATAAAGTCAATTAATTTACTTTAAAGTGCGGAAAGATTACATACGTGTACTAATTTACTTCGAATCTATGGCGCATTTATTATTATTTTTTTTTAAACATTTTAAGTCGATCAACTATTAAACAAGTGTTTCCCAGGATGGAGACGATTGCTCCTGAAGGGCGATTAGACTCCTCAAATGGGCGGTAAATTCTTAAAGGACGATGGGTATTTAGAAAAGAAAAAAACAGTAGAAATAAAAGTAGCGAAAACCGAAATTGTAAACATGTACGAAACCGGTTGTTCAGAGTGGATCGCAGTATCTTGAGCTAGGGGGCGTCTTCTGATGACATTAATTAACGAAGAAATTAATTAAAAACCTTTAATATATTTTTTGCGCTTTTTGAATTCGAATAAAACTAATTGAACTTAAAATTAAAGTTCGAGAGCTTCCTCCTTACACCTAGGATGAACCTTAGGAAGTATTTTGTCATTTATTGCTAATTTTATAAATTTTCAAATTGTCAATTTGTTTTAATTCAAATTTTTAGTTTCAACGATTTTAGTTCCACCAGAGTCTAGTGTATAAAAGAAAATAACATTTCTTGAAAAATGTACTTCTGTTTTTTGAAAAGTACGTCGAAAATTTTAGATATTTCCCTTCAAATGCTTCAGTTATATATTAGTTCACTTTGTGAAAGGAAAAAAGAATAAAGGTATTTTAAATTTAGAAGTGATTGGTTATAATTGCTTTATTGAGTACATTTTACTTCAAATTAAAGTTAGGTGCTTATATTTTTAATGATATCGATGTTCAATCGGGTCAACTTATATTTTTTTAGAGGAAGGGGGGGGGGGGGCAATAGGTGTCAGTCAGCGTCTTGAAGATGGCGATGAGTCCAAAAAGGTTGGGAAACATTGTATTAAAAATTATGTCAAATGATTCGATATTAATTAACCTAATTAGTAAATGATGCACGGTATTATTTAGAAACAACTGTCAATATGATTTAAAACAAAAAATTATCAAAACGAAATCGTCACTTTTTTCCATCATAGATGAATTAATGATTGAATCGTGATATATACTATGTACCATTGATTTCGCAAACCCTGAGTTTTATGTATTCTTTTACTCTGTTTAACCCCTGATTGCTATATTATTTCCATAGCAAACCAAAGTGATGTTTTTCAAATATGCTGTGCATGATCTTTTTTTAAAGACATAGTTCAAAATTTTTTACGAATGTTATGGAGAAATTAAAAAGCAATTGAAAATTAAACACATAGTAAAATTATTTTTATCCCTTTGGAAGCCCCCCCCCCTACAATCCGCTACTTTCACAGAGTAGTTTTTGGGACGAATCCGCACTCCAAGGGCGCTTTTCCACTTACCGACACGGCAACGATAAATCGTAAGCGATTGTCGTCATCCGACATTGGAGCACGCAAAATGCATTAAAATATGCTATGCGCTTTTCCATCTCCCGATTCCAGGACGATTGTGCCGTCTCCGACCGAACGCTGTTGTTTGTCGTCCCATTCGTGTCGGATGGCATCCGCCTCGCCTTTAAAATCGGGACGATGTTCATCCATCTGTTTACTTTCTTCGAACGAAAGCAATGGCGTTTAAATTCGACATCTCTGCACTAATAAAATATAAGCTTCAATTTGCAGACGATTGATAAAAGATGTAGCAATAAAAGATTTGAATCATTTTATTTTATACTTTGTTTCATTAATTGTAGCGCAGACGATTTTTAATGCTTCAAAAAAGATTAAATTTTCATTCTGAACTTTCTTCGATGAGCAACACAATAGTCATGGCATTCAAGTTTGACGTGTCTGTTTTGTGTGAATTAATTGAGCAGCGACCGTGTCTATGGGATAAGCGATATATTTTTATACAAAAACAAAATTCCCAGGGAAAAAGCCTGGAAAGAAGTTTTTAGATTTTTAGATGAGGAATATGACGGCAAAACTTCTTCAGACAAGAAAGAAACAGGTAAGTTCAAAGAGCATTGTTCGTAACTATAAAAATATATTATACACTTTAGATTAAACTACTTGTGTTAAATAACCTTGTCCAGATTTTAAATTTTTACTATTCTTTGTAAATTTAGTAAAAATATTTAAAGTCACCTAAAATCTTTTCGTAATTTCTTGACAAGTGTATAAAACTCGCCTACAATGTAACTCGTGCACAATGTAAATATCGTGCACCCAATATCGCCTCTTAATTTGTTTTCTTTTTCTCATGAGGTAAAGCAAATACAGTAGTCGTAATTTGTTAAATTGAGCAGCTATAATATTATACGTGCGAACACAGTGCTGTTTCGAAATGAAATGCGGTGGAAAATGGCCCCTTCGGGGAAACGATATCGTTTGAGTGGAAAAACAGTGCTATAGACGATACGACACCTTACTTATCGTTGCAGTATTACCGTCCGACTTTCGTCGTTGTCGTGTCGTCAAGTGGAAAAGCGCCCTTAGGCGCCTGGGATCGTTCATCGGAAAAAAGGCCAAGGTGGGTAGTAGCGTGAAGATCTCACAATGTTAGAAAACTCATGGTCTCTTATGAAAATTTCCTCTCCCTTGGAGAAAACAAACTAACAAACAAAAATATAATCACATTATCTACTGAATTAGTTTATTACAGAACATTATGAGTGTCAATATTTGACACAACAAGACGAATTGTTATGGCATTTCGAATATTGCACAAAAGTTTTATTTTTACATCTGCAGCGATTTGTTGAGCACTTGGAAGTGCAACTGCATCGAACAGCAAGCACATCGCACATTGGCCAGAGAGTTCCGGCCACTTCGCGAAGTGGCTGGCCAAAGTCGCATATACGCAATTTATTTCCAGTACATCGGACATTGGCCACACGCCCCGGCCAATGCGCGAAGTGGCCGGACTTCGGGCTTTGGCCGTAACATATATATATTACTTTTTTTGTATGCTATTTTAATTAAAGAAGTAAAATGGGCGGTTTTTTGAATTTTTATTCTTTTTGTTAGGGCTCATTGGTGGCACGATTAGTGGTTAGGTTAAAATAGAGAGAGATATGTATAGATGAGCGCGCAGATAGTTAATTATAAAGACAGGCGGTGATGGACAGTAAGAGATAGGTAGGGGAGAGCGGGGCTAAAAGTTCCGCGGGTAAGTTGTTCCCTTTGAAATAACTCAGCTAAGAAAAAAGATACATGTATTTTGTAAATACGTCGTGAAATAGAATGTTATAGCGCACAAATGGCGGCTATTTTAGCCAGCCCAGTGGCGCCCGGTGTATCAAAAGCCGAGCACGTGCATTACTGATTTACGAAAGTAAATATTTTTGTTTTTGGTGTTTTTGGTCTTTCGCCCTAAATTGAATAGTTAATGTTTAGATTTTTGGTTTTTTTACATGAAGATAGATTGTGCACCCTCATATCCTACGCTGAAACTATTTTTGTTTCGTTATCTAACCTATAATTTAATGTTTTAAAGACATGTGCTTTTGGGGCTAGTTGTTCCCTTTTTTGGGGGCAAGTTGTTCCGCGGAACAACTTGCCCCAGAAAAATTAGCAACTATCCCGAAGAAACGTCTTGCCCTATTCATCTGAACCAGTGATGCAGTGACTTAATACACATATAAATAAATATTATATGCTACTGTGAAGACCGAAAGTGAGATTTCATCAAACATAAAACCAGAAATATTCAGTCTATCCGATAAATATATATTAGATATAAAATTTTCGAAAAGCGAACCATGTAAGCTATCGAAATATGTTTCATACTTTGATATAAAAGTCATAATTTCGGAGAATCGTATTACTCGTAGAAGTTGTAGATAGCTCCCTGTTATAACTGAAGACTGAACCAATTATCTTAGCTTATTAGCTGTTGAAGCTGTTAGTTATTATATGTAATTTTCATTTGTTGCACTGTATTAACTGTATTTTACCGCATTAATGTGTTATAATTTACTATTTACTAGATGCGTTGCCCGGCTTTGCACGGTCTACCTTGAGAACAAAACTTTTGTCAAGCAAGGCGTGTCTATAAGTCCCGATTGCATTATTAAAGTCGATATTTTGCCGGCATCTAGTGCAAAAAAGAAATCAATCGCCAAAAAAAGTTTTAAATCCCGTCGTAACAAGAAAAGCCTCAAAGCAAAGGTCTCATCAGAAAGATCGAAGAAAATACGTCCTAAAGGAAATTTTCTCGCGCAGCTTTGGAAATTACTAACCGCTTCACCCGGCAAAAAGATACAGGCGTTTTTAAGTTAGTAAAAATCAATTTCAAATTGGATTTACAGAAATCGTCTGCTCTAATTAGCGTGAAAAAAATGAACGGTAAAAAAAAGTTGAATAAAAATGGGTTGCCATTTTTTTTCTTGAGCGTAAACTAATTTCCTAAATATGGCCGATTTTAACAGCATTCAGTGGATTTTTCGCAAAATATCGCCAATAGCGCAAAAATTGAACCGAAATTCAAGAAATCATTTTCTTCGGCAAATTTGTCGCCAACTTGGCGAGCTGTCACCAAGTTGGCGTCAAACACTTGGCGACCAAAAGCTTGGCGATATATCGTCAAGTGATTGCGCCAATTCATATCACTTTTGTCTACATTAAAATTAACACTGATTTACCCCGAAGAAGGGTAAGCCCCCCCTCCCCGGGAACATTCGAATGCAACCACAAGGGGAGGTACACAACTAGACCTCCCTCAAAGCCAACATATCAAATTAGAATCTTCTACGGTATACAGTTTTTGAGTTACGCGACATACATACGCACATGCATAACATACGTACATACAGTCATACAGCCGTACATAAACTCATACCAATATCAACCATTGTTTTTTAATACAAATTATGTTTTTAAGGAGTTATTCATCTCGCAACGTGGTTTAATTCGAAATTAGCATCGTTATTCATCGTCTTGTTAATATCGGAACAATTTGCCCCAAACACGGAACAACTTGCCCCAAGACGGGGTTAGTTGTTCCTTTTCGGCTTTACTTGCTATAAAATTAATTATTAAAAAACCTTACAAAATACAACTCAAAAAACAGTCTGTATATCAAAGGGACATATAATACTAAGTTTTAACCTCGGAATATTAATTCTAGAACAAAGTTTTCAAAACGAATTTTGAGCTTGATCAAAAAACGGAACTTTTAGCCCCGCTCTCCCCTACAGGGGCAACTTTTGCCACCTTGACTGTGTGCACCTCGGAACCCGATTTTCGATATTTTAACGAAAAGAAAATGAATGTTTTATGTGATTTTTAGCAAGATTTAGTACTTTTTACCCTACATACCACGGACTAATTGAGTCACAGAAATAATACACTCGGGTACGAACCCGAGTGTTAGAAATTTAATTTTGATTAGGATGAAAGAAAAAAATATGAAAATCAAATCATTTTTCTATTTTTATGATTTTTTTTAAAAAAAAACCTTTGTTTACCATTTTCCCGTGGTTTGCTATTTTCTCAAACCATCCCGCAAAACGTATGAAAGCCGTTGTGAAAAAAATTAAGTCCACCATAGAGCAAACATTTCACCCTCTCAGGAAAAAAAAAAAATCTGGTATGGACCCCACACTACTTCCTTTTACGTGTAAATTTCTTAGTAGTTGCCTTAAGTGTTAAAAAAAATGCTTGGAGTGAGCAAGGTAACAATTCAAATATTTACTCCCCTAATCTGCCACGAAACAATGCAAAAAATATTTTATAATGGTTAATTTTCTAAATATTGCTGATTTTAATGTCATTCAGTGAATTTTTCGCAAAATATCGCCAATAGCGCCAAGTTAAACCCAAATTCAAAAAAAATTTTTTTCGCCAAATTTGTCGCCAAGTTGACGTCAAACACTTGGCGACCAAAAGCTTGGCGACATATCGCCAAGTGGTCGTGCCAATTCATATCACTTGAGTCTGCATTGAAATTAACACTGATTTACCCCAAAAAAGGGGTAAAACACCCTCTTGGGAACATTCGAATGCAACCACAAGGGGAGGTGCACAACTAGACCATCCTCAGAGCCTATATACCAAGCTAGAAGCTTCTACGGCATATAGTTTTTGAGTTATGCGACCCACATACATACATACATCCGCACACACGTACATACAGACGTCACGAGAAAACTCGTCGTAATAAACTCGGGGGTGGTTGAAAAGGATTTTTCGGCGGCTTATATGTTGGTAGGTACATATGCACGTGCTGACAGGTCGAAAAAACTACTGAACATTCATTCGGGGGTGAGCAAAATCAAACTTTAGACTCAAATTTGAGTGATTTTTTTTTCGCGATCACAATACTTCCTTTACTACGTAAAAGGAAGTAAAAAGGTTTCATTCAAAAATATGCAAGTTTTTTTTTTCTACGATTTTTTAAATGCAGAATATAACATAAGCTGTTTGAAGCAGTAAGGAATTGCCACTAAGCCAGGGCTAAGGCAGAAACATGCAATACACCGCCAACTCGGTTATTTCCTAGGCTTGTAGTCGCGAAGCGATCCGTTTTTTTTTTTTTTCGGTTTTATTTAGGGATTTCATTTCTTTTTTTCCCAACGTTCTTTTTTTTTTTTTTTTGAGAGAGATCCTTTGCTGCATTTATTTTGCACTAGCCGGGTACCCGGCTCTGCTCGGGTTTTTGCCGGGTAGGGTGATTAAATGAAAATCATATTAAATTTTTTCAACATTAAAATGCACATCTATGTACATAATTAGCTACTTTTGTAAACAATGGCTATTTTTTCTGTCTAGATACTCTGAAAAAATTGTATTACACACCCTAAATACAAATGCAGGAGCACATGAATCCAGGCTGTATTAAACTTAAACCATGCAGATCCCAGAATAAGAAAAGATACGCTTTTCTGCCAATATGTTAAAGCCCAATTGGTGAAAGCATCTTATTTGATTAAGAAATTTTTTTGACTATATAAACAGTTTCTATTTTCTAACTATTGCCAAAATCAATTCTCTTTTTATTTAGCCCCGATATTGATTATTGGCATAGATCAGTGGTTCTCAACGGGGGCGATACCTCCCCCCGGTGGGCGGTGGGAAGATTTTGAGGGGCGGTGGACAGATTTTGGGCGGTAAGGAGGCGGTGGGTATATTTTCAAATGTATTTGTGAGAACATGTTTTATGCTGGGGCGGCAAGAAACAGTCATCTCTTATATCCCCTAATTATAGCTTAAAAAGAATATTTTCTGCGGATATCTCCCAAACCCTGATCTTTCTCCTAACGTCATGAGCTATAGCCTAAAATTTGTTAATAGCACGAAATTTAAGAGCCATCTATCTTGACCGACTTTTTGTGTCGCTTGAGCTTCCCCCCTAACAAGGTAACAATCGCATTTTTCACGGTGCAATGGGAAAAAATTTTCCGGAGAAAAATCCCGAACCTTGACCATTCCTTCTTCATCAATAAAACTAGCTTAAATTTTTGTTTTTTATACTTGTATTTCGGAGAACGTTAGATGGAGCTCTGATTCCCTAACATTACTAAACTTAGCCTTTAAATAACTTCAATTATGAAAAATATTTATAAGAGACCTCTTTCTCCCTAGTTAATGTTACCAAAAATTGTCTAAAATTACGTCAATTTTATATGTTTTACAGGGAGCGGAATCTGAATTTAAGTGTCAGCCACCACGAAACATAGAACTAAAGAAACCACATATTTAAGACTTTGTTTTCAAAACAAATTTCGGGGGGGTATCCCCGATACTTTACCGCAGTCTTTACTTTGATGTCACGAAAGGCTTACTTATAACTTTTGTTATATTATCTAACCTTCAAAGCCAATTCAAAGCCGTTTCAACCAATTAATCGAAAAGAATTTCTTTGAATTGAACTTATCTCTTGATTTTTAAATTCAACTTATACCAGTTTTTTTAAATTAAAACTTCGTTTATAATCTTTAACCCATTAATGCCTGACATTTTTTTTTTCAACGATACTTTGTATACTGGTTACAAATAGTGTTTAATGGACAGGAAAAATAGTTAAAAATTAACATGTAAAAAATAAATTTTTTATTTTAGCAAGAAAAATCGTCCCTAAAAAGGGACGCTAGGCACCAGAGGGTACATACTTTTTTACCAAAATTGTTTTTCTGCCTACCATATAATATTGAAAATGACAATTTATAAGAAGAAATAAAAGTAGTAATTAACTTAAACTGGGAAGTAGATTCAGAGAACAAGGAAATATTGGTGTTATTGAGTATGAAAGTCAGCAAAGCATTTGTTCTGCAAACCTACGTATTGCATTTCTTGCATTCCGATAAGCTCTTTTACTTCAATGGGCACATCTTACCTGAGTCTTATTTAAAACAATAGAACAACTAGCTCCATAATATCTAACTCAATCCAGTACTCTTGAGCTCAATGCATTTTGTACAGCAGCTTCTAAAATAAAAATGAAGAGCGGCTACTACCATTTTTTAGAGTGGATCAAAAATCGGTAGTTCCCGATATTTGATGCATGGGATCTTTTTCCCTATGCAACGATTATACTGAGCATGAGCAACCAAATATATTTGGTTCATCAATTTTAATTACTTTCTTTTCGCTATTGAACAATCGCTTAGCCTTTACAATAGGATAAATTCCATGAAGATTCTATGCAATAGTTATGTGACATTGCTATTATTCCACGAACCAACGTAATATTATTTTACCTGTCATCGACATTTATTCAAAACTCCCTCTCTTTTCTTTTATGAACAACGAAACTTAGTTCATGAGCATTTTTTATTCCGATTCTTGCACAAAACCTTTCTGAGACAAATAATCACGTAGGAGCGCAAGAGAAGTAAATAAATTGTAATAGTAGAGATCAAAATTAGCATCAGGGAATTCTGAAATTGAATCTGCAACCCCCCCTCTTTCCCAAGCAACAGACACATATGCAATCCTTGAATTCTTCATCAAGGTGAAATGCTAAGCTCCTGAAACAGCTTAGGGCTTCTTCCCCCCCCCCAACAGTCAGACTAAACAATAATAAACACCTAAATGCATAATGGAAAAGTAACTAAATACAACGAATAATCAGTGTTTTAAAGAATTACATTTTTGAACTAGCTTTCTAAAATTTGCCTTGAGTATTTTTTGTAATTAAAAAAAAAGAGAAAATATTTAAGAACATTGTATAATTAAGTTTATATATAAATTATTTTCATTTAATTAGATTTTAAAAATGAAATAAGTTTTAAAAATGAGAATTATTATCTGTTTTTCAGTCTAAAAATATTTACTAACTTCTTTTAATATAAATTATAGATTCTAAGCAAGAAATCAGCAACGGTTAAACAATGCAGCCTTTGGTGCCTAGCGTCCCTTTTTAGGGACGTTCTTAAATTGCTATAAAATCCTAAAAAAATTTAAAATTTACAAAATTGCAAAAAAAGGTAAACTAAAACATCGATCAAAGTAGCACATATATCAAACACAGATAGATTTACTTGTTAATAACTTTAAAAACTTAGCTTTTTGTTCTTGAGATTGTGAACGATGTAATTTTTGATAAAGATCATAATCAAATGGCTACAGATCACACTTTACAGCGGTTATGTGCTGAAATCTGTTAATACAGAATTGAAGCAATACCGAAGTAATAATTGATCACAATTATTTGGTTGAAATGTTCATTTTTGTAAAATTCAGACACACTTTTTGGACCGTCCCTAAAAAGGGACGCTAGGCATTAATGGGTTAAAAAAATTAATGAATGAATATTCTTTATATTAAAATTATTCTAATTTAATATTTTGAACACTACACATTACATATCCGTGCAAAAGACTCGATAAAAACATTAATGCACCCCTTTTATATTTCTCCAAAAAAGAACAACTTAGATATGGTCAAGATTTAAAACGTTTACTGGATGGTGGATTATTTATGTAAATTTCATAAAATAAAAGTAACCAGTTTAGACGAATTTGAAAAATGATGCAAAAAAACGTGACACTGAACACAGCACAAAATATTTAACTATATGAAAAACACAAAAAGTTAAATACTTAAATCAAATAAATACCTTAAGTTACGATACACTGAGATTAATTGGAAAGAAAATGGGGGTCAGGTCAAAACAATCTAGGTCATTGTTTAAAAGCATGGTTTCCATTTAACTAAAGAAAAGTTCATTAATTATTGCATTTGTCTGATGATAAACATGTTACAAATTGTTGATCCCTAAAAAGTTAAGAATAAGGGAAATTTTTCCTACTATTACCGATTTCATTAGGACTTTCTAGGCACACCAACTATGTCTTACCTTCAATGTTATTGCTCTGCATAAACATATTAATTCCAATTTTCTCCGAAGATAAACGAACATAAACCTCGAACATTCATTTCAATACTTATAATTAAATTAATACCAGATAATAGTAATAGTGATGATACGAAAAAGTTCTTGAATCATTAAAAGCATTTTCTCTTTCAACTAACATAATTTGGATCCAAAAGAAAAATTTTTAAAAATATATTTGTAAAATACAAAATAATTATTTTTTACACAAAATTTGAAGGAAAAAAAACAAACATTCAATTATTAAACATTGTTTGGAGAAATGCTTCTATATCAAAACCATTAAAAACATTATACAACTACGTAATCACGCCATGCTCCCTTCCCCTGATGTAAAATGAAACGCTTATTTTACTGCAATTTCTCATGAGATAGAAAGGTTCATTCCGGCATTTAAAATATCTTAGTTTGAACTGTAACATGCTTCTCAAAAAAAAAGCTTAACTTTAAGTTTTACTTAACTAGTTTTAACCTTTTGTGTAATATTTTCTTTTATTTCTTCAATATCTTGCATTGTTCAAATGATCCATATATTTCGCAGTCTTAAAATATATTTGGCACAAAATATTCGACAAAGTCCTCTTCTCCCTCCTCTTTCCTCGGACAAATTTGCAGTTGTAAGAAAAATTAAGAAGATAAAGTTTGATTAAAACATTTATGAAGCAAATAAATGTCGATACGAGGATTTTTAGATTACTTCCTAATGCTAAAAAAACTTTCGTACAGACTGGGACTGGTCGGGGGGGGGGGAGAGGGATGGAGGCTATCTATACATGATGTTACTCTTTTTCTCAACATATCTAACCCTTCATCTCTTCCCTTTTGTCAAAAAGGGTCACAATTCCCTATTTCTGTCACAAGTCACGCAATATTACATATTCATTGTGATATAAAATGGTTTTTATTTCAAGGGTCACAATTCCCTATTTCTGTCACAAGTCACGCAATATTACATATTCATTGTGATATAAAAAGGTTTTTATTTCAACCAAAGTGGGCAATATCACAACTTCTTGTAACCCCCTCCATTCTCCTAGTCATAGACTCTCAATGTCACAAATTTCCTCCCCTACAGAGAGTGACGTTATTTGTGGACGATCCTCAATTCGGAATTTAGAGTTTGAAAGTAATTCAACAAGTTCCACGGTGATTTGATTTTTGTTTTATTTACGTGTTCATTTCTTCTTCCCCATCAATAATACACAGAGAGAGAGAAACACATTCAAACAAACTTCTCGGAGCAAGTTATGTCCTTAAAATTACACACAACAGCATAACCAAGACTAACGTACGTGCATCAAACGATTTCGTGCCATTTTCACTCATTTCAAAACAATTGAAAACTGAAAGGATATGATATCCTGGCACACACCTGTATCCACCCCATCCACCCTCTCCACAGATAATTTACATTCAAACAAAAACTTCCAGTGCAAGAAATGCTCTAAACAGAAACGTCTGAAGTCAGTGACGCCAAAGCGTGACAAACTTGGCACTTAAGAAAGATTTCTTGGCACGACAAAAAGTTACAAATAATCATAAAAAAAAATAAACACAGTAAATGTGCTTTCTAAGGCACGAGTAATGATAGATCAGATTACAAGGCATTTAAAGACTAGTCACGAACTGACAGAGAAATACTCAACACAGTTTGCATTACCTTCAATCGAGTATCAATGAACAATCTTTCAAGTAATACGAACTTATAACTCTAACAAGTCATAAGAATAGTCTATTTAAATTTTAATAATTATTGACACTTCATAATTTTATGTATCTTTTTTTCCTACATTGAATGAAGTTCCTATATCATTTATCTGTTTCTCTAGGCCTTATTAATTATTACAAAAGAAAAACACTATACATAGATACAAAACAAAGTATTCGCACTCAAAATTTTGTATTTTAATTTAGGCGCATTGATAAAATCCTACAAACATATTTGGGCTAAAACAAACTTAAAAACCACTTTTCAATATGTGACTGTTCCCGAGCATAAAGTTATTTTAGCTTGGCAATCCGATGTGACTGTTATCAGTCTCAGTGTTTTTACACTCCGCGAAAATCCGAGAAAGACTTTTCCACGGAGTGATGCGTCCCAATGCCGTCTTATTTTTATCTTTTTCGCGTACTTTTTTTTCTTTATTTCCTTAGGAACTTAAGGTATATATAAGAAGAATTTCCTGGCAAGATTTCTGACAGAGCTTTTCAGTTGATACTGACAGAGGGTCTGTTTGCACTAACAAAGAGCTTTTTCATTTGAAAGCAAAACAACTTCCGGAAAAAAGAGATGAAAATCTTTAAAGCTTCAAATACTGTGAAAATAACTTATAAACATGCACCCCTTCAAACATAACAAAACAGTAACATTTACAAATAACTGAAAGTTTAAAAGGATATTACAGAAAAAAGAACATAATGATACTGAAATTTTTATTTAACCTAGTTACGTTTTTATATTAATCGAAAAGAGCAACCTGTTTCTTAACCGGAATAAGTGAAAATCTGGTTAAAACAGAAAAGTGGTGGAGGAATCGAATAAAATAGTGTTGCAAAATTCTTTTTGAAACTTACAACTGAGATAATTTTTTAAAAAGATATCGGAATTGAAATAAACATTTTGCATAAATGAAAAATTACAAGCGAATCACTACAAGGAGTAACTAAATAAATTGGCATTTTTTCTGCTCAAGTCTAGATATTCTGGAACTGGATAACGTACAAGGGGAAAAATCCATTTTTCGCAATGAAGAACGGTGTTGGTTAGAGATTTGGTTAAAAGGAAGTCAAGTTGGGGGCCGATTAAAAGGCAGTCAACTACATAAATAAGACAATGTTATTGAGCCTGTAAAGACTGCATTCCGTGCAATTTATTTACTTTACTTCAGTAAAAGTCAGTATAAGTATCATTATAGGAAATAACTATCTAATTGAATACCCAGGTAACAATTAATACTTAGCGATTTTCAGTTTGAGCATCGGATAGATGCTTGCATTGCGTGATTTTTAAATAGAAAAATTCAACAACGCTAAAACATTGACAGTAAAAAAGAAAAAAAAAATAGCGAAAGGTGTCAGGAAATAAATTCAAAGAAAATGTCAATGACGCATTAAGCAAGAGCACTAAAACATCAAATACCGAAATGAACACGCAAATTAGAAAGGCGCTAACAATGAAATACTCTTTTTTAAATCTGTCAATTTTAATACTCATTTTGCCTTTTCTTACAAAACATATTATTAATCACGTATTTAAGAAATAATAATTTTGTATGTGAAGTAAGAATTAGCACAAACACAACTGGCACCCCTCAATAATAAAAAGAAAAAAAAAGTATTTAAACCTTCTCCTCCAAACCTAACCAAATATACCAGTTTCAAGTGATTCGTTGCTCTTGTAATACTAGCACGGTAAGAATTAGAAGTTAATGAAAAAGCAAAAAAACTAAAAGTTTGTAATGACAGAAAGCTTGAATTTTTACATTTTTAAGAGTGAAAAATTCAAGCTTTTTCGGCTACAAATTAGTAGTTTCTACTTTAGTAGTAAGTAAAATAATAGTAGCGGTAAAATTTGACCATGATTCGACTTTTCTTTCAATATTCTTATGGATTTCTCCGTTCTTATTAACCAGTTAATAGAAACAGTGTTAGCAACATCAGTCAAAAAACTAATCTCACAATGAATTTGATAAATACAGATATCAACAGTTTCATACAAAAATAGTATAACCACAATAGTATTTTTCTTAAGCTTTCAACTTCTACACCAATTTTGTATTCCCAAATTTCTTTTAAAAATTAAAAAGTATTTTAAACGCAAAGTTTTAGTTTTTAAAGCAAATATTATAGTCATCATTTTCAACTATTCTATAGACAAATCTCCTTGCCGAAAACAAAATTAATAAAAAATCTAAAACACTACATATAGATGGGCGATTCTCTGTAAACTCGTAATTGGCTGTCCGGACGAATACTTTAAAAATAATAAAGTGTAATAAAGTAGTTATCTCTCTTAATTCAAGTAAAGCATTAATACTTTGTAGGCCAATTGTATTTGGAGCTTTAACAATTTATCATTTTTTTCTAGAAATTATCTAAGTTCTAAAAACACAGTTCCCTAGCTGCCCCAGTCGTATAGTCTAACACTGAAAGGTCATATTTCTAAAAACCTATTAACAGTAAATAAATTTGACAATTAATGTCTAAAAATAGAATAATGCAACTATATTTTTTTTATGAAATATGGTCTAATTACGTATTTCTAACACTTAATATTGTCATGTAAAAGTTCTGTCCTTAGTTTTTTCAAACAGTCATCTGCCACCAATTCAAAGCTGCAACAGAAAAAAAACAATTACTCTTGCAAATGTTTTTTAGCATCAAGTTTAACGTAATCAGTGTGAATTTATCGAAATTGCTGAGAAAGGTGTTGAAACGCCACTTTGTTTAGTTTCAGAGCGACATTTCTGATGAAAGTAAGCATCTTGGTCGTTGCGAAAACAGTCCTCTGGTAAGGGATTTTATTAATGTTAATTAGTTTAATTATGAGACATATTATTTATTATGTCCATGATTTGTGTCTACACGTATGGGTAGTTTCGTAACAAATTATGTTCTAATAATTTTGCAAATATTACGCAACTAAGTGCAAATACACAGTCCCCTGCCTCGTTATACTCAGCATGTCATATACCCCCTGTCATAATTTATCAGAAAAACACAAATTTCATTTGGCCCTCTTTTGAACCAAAGTAATAGATTCATTTCCAGAGCAATAGTATTATAATTATACGAACATTTAAAAAAAAAAAAACATCAGAAACAGATTCTGTACGGAAAATGACGAGTTTACAGAGAATCGTCCATATACAACATCTATACATAATTCACTATTCATACATAGGAAAGTCAAAATAATACGGCGCTCGCGCAGGAATAAACAAAATAAATACAATAAAATAAGAAATTCGTGGCGCGTACCAGTAAAACGGTAAGAAACACGAAGTTTGTTTCTTCAAGTCACAAATGTAATGTTTGCCGAAGTTTCGTACACCTCTGGCTCAAAATAATTAATTATGTCATTCATGACAAGGTTTTACTATGAATATAAACTATATATATCATAACTATGGGAAGTACAAAATGAGATAAAGAACAAATAAGAAGTGGTCAAGTACAGCGTTTAAAATTGCGTCGTTTGACATTAGGTCAGTCTTCTCACCAAGTTAGAAGCTTTTTAAAAAGGGGAAATCGTACCCCTTCTGGTGAGCAACTAGATCTTAGAATGACAGAAAGTTGCAGATTTAAAAATATTTTTCCTCGAGGAGACTTAATTTTACTTAAAATACATTTGAGAAAAATCATACACTCTTTATAGCAAATGTCCCGTAAACAGACAACGATGAATACGTGAGAAAATCTTGAAGGACGATCTCCAAAGTAAAGAGATTTCAAGAAACTAAAGAAAAGGCATCGTTTCATCTTAGAAGATGTTATCAAAAAAACTTATCCAAGTCACAACTGCTCATTTTAAGAACGAGATCATTTTTGTGGACGACATGAGTGACCTCAGTTTATATTAAATATTTGTTTTTCAATTGAAAATGCATTTTTTAAATTAATTTTAGTTTTTCATAAGTTCAATTTTTTTTTCGAATTTTGACAAATCATACGTTTACTGTGTGGTATATAAAATAAACTACTATTTGATTGTAACTATCTGTTCTTATTCTCCCCCATCAATATTACTAATATTTGTGCGACCTATTGCAGGTTAAATTGAAAAAAATTAAAACATTAACAAGTGTTTCTCTATCAGCGGGGTGAATCGGAACACCTCTGTTCAACATGCTTTGTCTTTGCTTCGCTTGGAATATCAAAAGCAAAGCAAAACCGAAGTTTTTAATCAAAAAATTAAATTGAAAAAAAAAATTGTTTAACAACTTTTTTTACGATCAAATCTGAAAAGTGTACCAACTCACCCCGTTTAACGGTACGTCGGCAGAGATAGCTTTAAAATAAATTTTTGAGACGGAGAGATCTAGAATATATACCCCCCCTCCCCTCCAAATCACCAATGATAAGTATAAAATGTATTTCTGAGCCTCACTGACAAAAAATTTTTGGGGGGAACGCCCTTAAACCAGCTTATATATAATTCCCTTATCATTACCAAACACAGCCCAAAGGTACACTTTTAATCCTTCAATTTCGAAAAATCTGAGAGTTGATCTGACACTAACTCCCTTCCTAACGTCTCAGCACATGGCCTAAAATCACGGTTCAAAACTTTAAGATCAAAAAATGTGTGGAAATTAACCACGAACACTTCGTTTAAATTCATCAAAAATGGTCTGAAATGCGTTTTTAGGATTCGCAGACGGTCCCGAGCCCTCCTTTTTTCTCTAACGTTGCTACCCAGCTTGAAATTCTGTTCTGCCTTTAAAACTTCAACTTCGAAAAATTTTCGACGGAGATCTGTAAACCCCTCCCCCTAATTTCTGAAAAGATGTCCTAAAATAGCGTTTCTAGAGGTAAATTTCAAAAAAAAAAAAAAAAAAGCTGGGAAAAGTCGCAGAAAAGGGGAGGAGGAGAAAGGTCCCTTTTTTCCCACAGTTATCCTAAATTGTACTTACGTTTCAAAAAAAATTTTGAGAGACCTTTCTCTACCGTTGCCAAACAGTGTCGAAATGTTTCCAATAAGATATCTCGAATCTTCCCCATTTCCTTAAACGTCACCAAAAATTGCGTTTCTCACACTTCGGTTTTGTAGGAGCCCACGATCTTGTGACGGCACCAAATGGACCTTTTTTCGCTGTATTTTGGTCACACAATGATCGTAACTAAACTCAAAAATTATAATGTTTTAAATAAATATGAACGACCAATGTTTAAATCAGAAAAAAAAACACGTTGATTGATTAGAACTCGCATGATTATTTATGGAAGTTTTTAGTATTTAATTTGAAAATTATTAAAATTCATGTGTTGCGGACTTTAAAAGGCAAAACTTCTAAAATCTTACATGTTTCATAAATAATACACGTTATTTCAATGAAGTTTCTGTTTGAAAAGTATTCACTCACATACTTTTTTAATTTGAATACGAATTTAAATTGTTTTTTGTTTTGTTTTTTTTAATTCAAAAATAAGTACCGGTACAAATAATAATAATGACAAAAATGTTTCATTTGCATTGCGCTAAAACAACTTTTTTTTTTCAAATTTTAATAGTGTACAGGACTCGACACTTCACATCAATTATTTATTCATTCATTTAACATTTTATTTTTACTCCCATTTTGCTTTTCATTTTATTTGTCATCCACACTTTAGAGCTTTATGTAAAACACTTTGAAAAGAAAAATTTCAATTTTTTAATTATTTTCGAAATAATCAAGTTCAAAAAAAGAGGCTTTCACATTTTTGAGGAAATTTTCGGAATCATTCACGATGGATAGTATGCAGCTTAAAGATTTTAAAGTAGGGATCTGAAAACTTTCGGCAAGAATCTTGCCGTTCCAACCTGAATTTTAGCCCATGAACTTTGTTATTATGTTTTATTATGTCCTAAAATATGAGATTCAACTATTTATGTAACAACCTAAACTGATCAGTTTCAAACATATAATGTGTAAAAGGCTGTCACCAGAAAACAGATGTGAATCTTTCGAAAAGCAATGGAATTAGCATTGAACAAAGAGTGCTTTGACTTTTTACAGCATGAAGTAAACGACCTAGACTTGGCATACTGTCAGTGAAAAATAAGATTATTTAAAAAATAGGTTACTTTTTGCGTTTACCAGCAGATGGATGGCAGAAACTGTTACTCAAATGATTCTTTGTTTCACCACTTGCAGTAGTTTCTTCACAACATAAATTCCACAATTATATTCAGATACCGAGATTGAACCGTTTGTTACAACGTTCTAAGTGCTTAAGACGAAAAATGTATAGCTTTCACATTCATCATATACGATCATGTCAGCAAGTTATGCTTTTTATTTTATTATTCTAGAGACATTCCTTTAAGTTTTATTTTTTCCAACCGACGAACACACCATGTATGTAAATTGACTCACAGCTTAAATCAAAAATAAAATATTTATAGTATACTTATACTGAAAGTCATTACAGAAAATTTTAAAAATATCTAAAAGAGCTTTCAAAAAAGTTTTAATAGCTACACGATATTAATTTTAAATTTGATTAAATTTGGAAAAAATAGCCTTTTTCGTATCAGCAACAAAATAAAGCACATATCAACGATGAAAATTATATTTAGAAAAGAAAAAAGAATTTCATGCATCAGTTAGAAAATGTTCAAACAATGAAACGCAGTGCGTGGTGGAATTTTTAAATGAGGATGCTATTAAAGATTAAACATTACGTTTATAATATAATAGAAGTTAAGACAATTACTGAACAAGCATGTACACCACTTTACTTTAAAAACTTACCAGAATGTTCACTTTCACTCATCCTCATACAATGCATCAGTGAAATATCCAAATTTTTATAACCTTGAAATACATTTCAGTAGTGAAAAAAAGTTCATCGTTCATTTTGCACCTGAGTGAACGCTTAGAGCACAAGAGCACGTCTTTCAAGTTCAGTCACTTAAATTACCAACGTTGATAAGTAACTGAAGACAAAATTTAATTTATATAACAGAAGAGGTACGCTAAACATACAGCACAAAAAATCCATTTCAAAATATCTTATTTGATATCGTTCACTTTCTAAAGTTTATAAAATAGTTTATGATTGCCTAAATACATGAGAAAAAAGCAAATGTAATATCTCTTCAGCATTAATACGTGTCAGTAAAATTTCCACAACATCGACAAACAGTTGAAACGGATGACACTGGCAAAAAAAATCTGAAAACTAATTTCCTCCGGCTGTAGAGCGAAATTCCAGAGAGTGTACCTAGAGCATCCCCAAGACGGGGTTGAAAGAGAGATGGAGGATCTAAACAAAGATAGTCCTGAAGGGGCTGGGGCAAGGATGGGGCCTACGGGATGTGAAGGCCCGCCCCCCTTACCGCAAGCAAGGGTGAAGGGAAAGTTTAGAAAAACAAAGTTCTATTTTTGAAAAACGATTTACACTGTATCCTTCCCTTGCTCTTTGCAGTGGAAGGAAATACACACACAAACAGGAAATGAAGAGTCATAACTACTTTACAGAATCTTTAGTAAAACTTATAATTTGTTTATACTGCATGTACTGAATGCTGTCACTCGAGTAAAGCTTCTTTGACGAATATTGGGATAGATGAAGCATAAATAAAAATGAGGCTAAGATTATCAATTTGTAAAAGGGGTTAAAATATGTGTAATTAATTCAAACAGAGTAAATACATGGCGAGTTACAAAATAATAACAAGACAAATAAATTAATCACGTAAACACATAGCAACGAAGAAGTCGATCATCGATCTGAGCCTTTTTCTATCAATAATTTACCTTATTAATAGTAGTTAATGAATTAAGCCTTATTAATTATTGATAAGACTTGAATCGGTTGTGCAAGTGTGTGAATGAAGTTCAACTAGGATGGTGAATGTGGCAGTAAATTAAACGTGTTCAACCGTGGGTCGCGAGTTCTCTAGAAAAAAATTTGTGTGTAGCCAAAGTTGACGGAATGTGTTTTCATAAAAAAATATTTGTTTCCTATAAGTATTACTATCCTTGAATTGAAACACCGTAATAAATTACCCCCTATCCCCTTTTTTTTCCGAAAACAAGTTATCCGTATAAGTATATCTGTACCTTGGAGCAACAACAACCAATGACAGATGTTGATCAAAAACAACAACTGCTGTGATGCAGAGCCTTAGTATTGAGTTGTATTAATTAATCACATTACCTAAGTTATATATAACCTTTGTTAGTTCAACAATTCATATTTTCATGTAAAACTAGTAATTCAAGAATATTTAAATTATTTTAAAATATGGACATTACTAATACAGCATAAGACTACAACCTCTTGAAGTGTTTAAATTTTCTTGTCCCCGGGAGTGAAAGTTAAATAGAGACGGAAAAAATTTTTAAAACTTAATACCACTTTTCCAAAACTGACGGTTTTGACAAGTTTTTCTGAAGTAAATATTAATGCCTGTTACTTCTACAGATGACAGACGTACATAACGATAAAAATTAATTGTTGATTGGCTATGATCTTTACTCTTATGGTATTAATATGCAACTCGAGCCCGTTTGATGTTCTGTAGCTCGGCTACTATGTGGTTCCAAATTATGAAATTTCAAAGAATATATATTGAGAGATATTACTAATATTATTAATACACATAAATATTATCCGTAAATTTTGGTGGTTTCACGGGATAAGGAATCAGTTCTGTGAAATTAAATCCAAAGCTCTTCTACATTTGCTCAATAATTTGACAAGAAACAATTGACATTATTACACTGTCCCACTTAATTGTTTAAGTGAAATATGATATATTCAGGACGAAATAATAGAACAATCTTTTATTTTGTAAAAAAAAAGGGGGGGGGGGGAACAGGGAGAAAATAAACAAAGAGAAAATTTGAAATTATATGGACGTATTTTAACATTTATGCAAATGTATAAATATTTTTAATAATATATATATATATATATATATTAGGGTGGGCCGAAAAAACACTTTTTTTTATTTCGAATTTGTAATAGCGCGGAAAAGTTGCGAATTATGAAGACAAACAGAAGGAAAAAAAAATTATCGAAATCGGTTGATATCTTCCGATCGCGCATAAGGCCTTAAGTTTGACAAAAAATGAAAAAACTTCATTTTCGCGATTTTTTGTTAAATTTTTAAATTTGATGTTTTCGAAATGTAATAGTGCGGAAAAGTAGCTAATTGTGAAGACAAAAAGAAGGGAAAAAAAATTATCGAAATCCATTGATATCTTCCGATCGCGCATAAGGCCTAAAATTTGACAAAATATGAAAAAAACTTCATTTTTGCGATTTTTTTTGAAAAAATTTTGAATGAAATGTTTTCATAATTTTTTCGTGTGGAAAAGTTTACAATTATGAAGACAAAAAGAGGGATAAAAAGGAGGAAAAAAAATTATCGAAATCGATTAATATCTTGCGGTCGTGCCTAGGGCCTAAACTTTGACAAAATATGAAAAAACATCATTTTTGCGATTTTTTGTTTAATTTTTTGAATTAGATGTTTTCGTAATGCAATAGTTTGTAACGTTTACTAATATAGCCTTAAAACATTGGGCTTTGATTTTGTTTTGGTCAGTTAATATCTTCCGGTTGCGCATTAACCCCAAAATTACCCAAAATAATAATTTTAAAAAGTTACATTTTTACGCGTTTTTGGTTTTTGATGAATAATTTTTTGTGAAACAACCGTAGTATTTTTTGAGACAGACTGACAATAATGTAGAAAAATAAACTACCACAGGTTCAGTCGATGCTATCCAGTTGCGAAAAGCCTTAGAAACTCTCATGCGCAGACGTCGGGCAGCAATCCAGGCAACGTCGCTCGCCTGGCTACGGCTCTCTTCCACTCCATCGCCGCCTTCCTAGGACCACGTCAGTTGTCTGCCTATATTGTTTTTTCAGTCTGCGTTTCTGTGTAGTAATCGCAGTGTACTATTATTTAGTTCAATTCTAGCTGTTTTCATTTTGAAATTCTTATAGTCTTCTGTAATGATGTAGTTTTCTGCTCTGTGTGAACTCGGTGATTTAACGAAAAAGTTATACAATTGCCGAGCCAAATAACAAGACAAATACTCTAATAACAAGACAAATATCTGGCTGCCCCACTTTTGGTACTCCAAAAGAACTGCCATCAAACAAGCCGACCACTGGCAAGGACATCATTAGGTGCCGTACTCAAGGAAGGTTAAATTTGGCACTAGAAATTAATAATGGTGTCTTCGCCAGTAGGCAGTTAGTTTGATGGCAGTTCTTTGGAGTGCCAAAAGTGGGGCAGCCAAATATTTGTCTTGTTGTTAGAGTATTTGTCTTGTTATTACATAACTTTTTGTTAAATCATAGAGTCCGCACACAGCAGGAAACTACATCATTACGGAAGACTACAAGATTTTCAAAATCAAAACAGCTAGATTGAACTAAATAATAGTACACTGCGATTACTACAAAGAAGCGTAAACTGAAAAAACAATATAGGCTGACAACTGACGTGGTCCTAGGAAGGCGGCGATGGAGTGGAAGAGAGCCGTAGCCAGGCGAGCGACGTTGCCTGGATTGCTGCCCGACGTCTGCGCATGAGAGTTTCTAAGGCTTTTCGAAACTGGATAGCATCGACTGAACCTGTGGTAGTTTATTTTTCTACATTATTGTCAGTCTGTCTCAAAAAATACTACGGTTGTTTCACAAAAAATTATTCATCAAAAACCAAAAACGCGTAAAAATGTAACTTTTTAAAATTATTATTTTGGGTAATTTTGGGGTTAATGCGCAACCGGAAGATATTAACTGACCAAAACAAAATCAAAGCCCAATGTTTTAAGGCCATATTAGTAAACGTTACAAACTATTGCATTACGAAAACATCTAATTCAAAAAATTAAACAAAAAATCGCAAAAATGATGTTTTTTCATATTTTGTCAAAGTTTAGGCCCTAGGCACGACCGCAAGATATTAATCGATTTCGATAATTTTTTTTCCTCCTTTTTATCCCTCTTTTTGTCTTCATAATTGTAAACTTTTCCACACGAAAAAATTATGAAAACGTTTCATTCAAAATTTTTTCAAAAAAAAATCGCAAAAATGAAGTTTTTTTCATATTTTGTCAAATTTTAGGCCTTATGCGCGATCGGAAGATATCAATGGATTTCGATAATTTTTTTTTCCTTCTTTTTGTCTTCACAATTAGCTACTTTTCCGCACTATTACATTTCGAAAACATCAAATTTAAAAATTTAACAAAAAATCGCGAAAATGAAGTTTTTTCATTTTTTGTCAAACTTAAGGCCTTATGCGCGATCGGAAGATATCAACCGATTTCGATAATTTTTTTTTCCTTCTGTTTGTCTTCATAATTCGCAACTTTTCCGCGCTATTACAAATTCGAAATAAAAAAAAGTGTTTTTTCGGCCCACCCTAATATATATACACTGGCGGAAAAAAAATCCCAACACCAAGAAAAAATTGACGTAGAGTAATGAAATTTGGGTAATGCAATTGTCTAGTTAGCATGTTTAATTGATTAAATGTACAAGATCACTGGCTAATTTAAGCTCAAGAAAATGCTGTGCAAATGTGAAATTATGTTAATTTAATAGAGGGTGTAATCTCCAGAATTTTGAAGGCAAGCCTGCAAGCGTGCATGCATTATGTCATACAGGTGCCGAATGTCAATTTGTGGTATGGAGTTCCATGCTTGTTGCACTTGCTGTGTCAATACTAGAACCGTCATTGCTGACTGTGGATGATGCTCGAGGTGCCATCCCATGATATCCCATACGTTATCAATTGGAGACAGACCTGGTGATTTTGCAGGTCATGGTAATATGTCAGCACCCTGTAGAGCACATTGCGTTACAGCAGCGATGTGAGGGCGAGCATTATCCGGTTGGAAAACGCCCCCTTGAATGCTACTTATGAAGGGCTGTACTACTGGTTAAATTAACAGACTGACGACAAATTTTCAGTCAGTGAGTTTGGGATAACCACAAGAATGCCCCTGCTGTCGTAGGAAATTGCTCCAGAGACCATAACTCCAGGTGTGAGTCCCGTGTGTCTAGGCCGTAGACCGCTTGAATGCAGGCGGTCCCCTGGCCTCCTTCTGACCAATATACAGCCACCACTGGCACTAATTCAGAATCTGTTTTCATCAAAAATTACAACAGATCTCCACTCCGACCTCCAGTGAGCTCTGTCGTGGCACCACTGCCGTCGGAAAAGGCAATGGTTTGCAGTCAATGGAATACCGGCTACAGGCTGCCTGGCTCGGAGCTGTCCTTGAAGTAAACAGTTTCTTACCGTTCCTTGGGTCACGACGGTACCAACTGCAGCTCGAATGTCAGCCGCAGATGCAGTACGATGCGCCACAGCCGTACGCAAGATTCGGCGATCTTCCTTCTCAGTCGTGCCACGTGGCAGCTCGGAACTCGATCTTCTTGAGGTAGTACCATCCCTTGCCCATAGCTTCCAATAATCATGCATGGTGGAAACATTCCCACCCAAGTCTTTCTGCAATATCGCGAAATGAAAATCCACCTTCTCGTAGCCAATTTGTACGACCTCGTTTAAACTCGGTGAGCTGTTGATAATGGCTTCTTCGTCTTCTTAAAAGGTATTCCTGGCTAACATGAACGCAATTCGTCCAATTTCACGGAAAAATAATACACACGAGCTTCACAACACGCTTTTAAAACAAGCCTTATTTGCATGTTCTGAGTGACGCCAGCTGCGCCACACTTATGCGCGGAACACGAAATTTCAATCGATGTCATCTTTCAGTTGTATAAACACGCCTACCAAATTTCGTTTATCTAACACAAGTCTGTTTTGGTGTTGGGATTTTTTTTTTCCGCCAGATGTACTAATATATATATATATATAGTAGTATAATATTTTATATACAGGGTGTCCACTCCAATCGTGGACCAATAGCTAATTTCTAAACCGTTAGAGATAAGCATATAGTTTATTTAGGAAAAAATCTCCAAATTATGAAAGGAATTTTGGGTCTATTCAATGTTTTTCAAAAAATCAAATTTTGAAAGAGTTACGAACTTTAAATTTTTATACAGCCCCCCAGTCCTATCAATCATATTTAGTAAAACATTCTTGACACTGTAACGTTTAAAACTAAAAAAAAATCACTCTTCTACCACAAAAATTGACCGAGTTATGACGTTTTGAAAAATCAAGATTTTGCATTGTTTCATGACGTCATCGAGAGATCGCTTAAGGGACCGTATGCGAAATCCTTCAAAATCTTGATTTTTCAAAACGTCATAACTCGGTCAATTTTTGTCGTAGAAGAGTGATTTTTTTTAGTTTTAAACGTTACAGTGTCAAGAATGTTTTACTAAATATGATTGATAGGACTGGGGGGCTGTATAAAAATTTAAATTTCGTAACTCTTTCAAAATTTGATTTTTTGAAAAACATTGAATAGACCCAAAATTCCTTTCATAATTTGGAGATTTTTTCCTAAATAAACTATATGCTTATCTCTAACGGTTTAGAAATTAGCTATTGGTCCACGATTGGAGTGGACACCCTGTATATATATATATATATATATATATATATATATATATATATATATATATATATATATATATATATATATATATATACATGTAGATTAATAAATATTAAGGGATAGAGACAAACATATAGATATAGACTGATTAGATACACATAGCTATTAATTAAAGAAAAGTCTACACCGCCAATTAATTTGCCTAAGCTGCCGCCGAAGGTGGCATTCTTCGTATTCAAAGACGAGTGGCATAAAAAGCGAATTCCTCATGTGCGCCCTCTGAGCAAAAAGATTATGTGCCATACTTTCTATTTGTGAAACATTTTTAGTGAAAATAAAAATATGCTTGTGATCAGATAATAAACTCTTTAAAGTGAGTATTTACCTCTTTTGAATTTTTATGACCTCAAACTATACTGACGATAACATATAACATGTTTCAAGAACGTGTAACATGTTTAAGAACAGCCTTTAAATGATCAATTTAAAAAATAATCTTTTTCTTGTACTCAGAGTTAAATAAGTTTTTCTAACATTTTTTGCGCTGAATATGCTTGTTTGATCAGCAGAATGTAAGAATGGATTTCATTGTGTAAAAGCCAACCGTTATTTTTTGAACTCTTCAAAATTAACAAAACATTTTAAAATAAAAATAATACAGAAGTGACTCAGATGTGCGTGTGTTATAGGAAAAGGGCTTTATTTTTAGTTAATTTTCAGTTTAAAGTGCTATTCAGGGGAGGGGGAAAAATAAGATAGCCCTGAAACCGATCAACATATATTTTGAGTGCCCACTTTCATTATTTATTCCTTTACAGAAATATTCATTAAAGACACACACACAAAGAACTGATAAATTATTTATCTTTAGAAAAATTGCCGTGATGGAATTGCCTCTGTCAAACAATTAAGAGCAAGGTTAGAAAAGTAACATAAAAATGACATTGTAGTAGAATTAAGATGCATTTCAAAATAATAAAGTGCGACTGTACAACTGCTGACATTTCTTTAAAAAATAAAAATAAACAATGGAAAAAATCTTTGAAAAATCGTATGCATTTTCTGCCTTTGTAAATGAAGTATACTACATTTTCGTTAAACATGAAAGCAGCAACATAATTTATCCAATTTTCAAGAGAAGCAACTCAGGTAGGGTGACTTCCCCCGCTAAAAATACCATCTCTCTGCACCAGCACTCTTTTTTCCTTTCATTCACAGTGTAGGGAAAGGATAAACTTACTTCCCAGTTACTTGCAAAAATAATCAAATCCCTCCCCCCCCCCCCACCGTCAGGAATACTTTAAAAATAAATCAAACTCCTTTTTCAAGTTAATATAATTTTTATAAGCATAATATCAGTAAAAGAACCGACAACATAAATAGCCTTCATTGAAGGTTATTTCTTTAATTAATTCATCTACTCTTAGAATATTCATTTCATTTCTAAAATTATTCGTCGGTCTTTATTCTCAGATTTTCAGTGCTATCATAAAAAAACTATTGATCCTACTTCCTGAAAAGTAACATTATTACGGTTGCTTCTTTGACATAAATATTGAAGCTATAAAACAAATCCCATTTGGCCGACAAAAGGTATATACACAAAGCGTTTTTTCAGATCAACTTAATTTCTTTTTCGAAATTAATGAAAAATATCCATGAATGCTGATCTTGGAAAGATCAAGTTAACTCCAATTGCATTCCCAAGAAAAAAACACTTCGCCCTGTCGTAGAAACTTATGTCAGTTCGGCGTCAGTAAATGTGGTAATCTATTTTTCTCCTTTAAGCGTGGGTGTTAAAAATAATAATAAAAGGACGCCAGCGCGAAGAGGACAGAGTGCGGTGAAAATTTATGTCTTACAAAATAAATAAATAAACAAATTAGCAAGAGGTTTTTTTTTCTCTCTCTCTTTTTTAAATCCAACCGAATTAAGATTAAAAGAAAACTGCAAATTGTAAAAGGAATATTCAGAAGAAATTAAATCTAAAAACCTATGTAGAATTTTGAGATATTTACAGGGTCGTAACCAGACTTTTGTTTCGGGGAGGGTTTTGCCAAACACAGTTTTTGTGAAATCTATATGATCAATCAAATTCAATTTCGTTTCTATATTCTACCGATTTTTTGCCATTAGGTTATTTGCTGACAGTATTTTTAGAGAGAACTTTTTGCGGTTATATGTTTCAATTATCTTATGTTTTTGTTTGTTTAAATTAGAAATCTCCAAATACACAAGGCAAAACAAATTAAATAAAATAAAAATTTTGAAATACTGTTTATTTTAAGAGCACGTGCAGTCACATTTAGGCGTTAGATAAAGATAAAAACTTATAGTAAAGATGAGAGTAATTTCAATATGAAACCGGAAGTGGCGCACAAAATGATGTTAGTTTTTCACCAGAGTAGTTTATTTCGTTTAAACTGGATTAAACATGTTATCCGGTTTAAACGATAAACGTTGAACCCCGATAGTAGTTCACAGGAGGTTGCTGTGACTTTTCAAAAATGTTATTATTCTGCAAATTTTGTTTGACGATTTGGCAGATTTTGGGGACAAGACTAATTTTTAAATGCCCGAATTCCCATTTTCATTAGATGTATTTATGTAGTTTATACCCGTATTTTATCCATATGGAGTTCCATTCGGCAACTTAGAATTTCTACCCTCCTAAAAATGTAACTTCGAGCGCCCCTGGTTGAACCGTACATTATTAAACTGGAAAATGTTAAAACGGAGAACCTGATTTAATCTCAGATATATTTACTTACTACGTGTGGCGACACTTTTCTGTGATGTAATAACGTTAAGCACAAATTCTTTTTTTTTTTTTTTTCATAACCCAGTTTATAATTAATAGTAATTATCAAAGTCATCCCTCCGATGAAGTTATTTTGCGACAGGTTGAAAAATAAGTTTTAAATGCCAGAATTTGATAAGAACAATACACTGAAAAAAATTAACTGTTGTTTTTACAGTATTACAGTGCAATACTGGCAGACGAGGTTCCTATTTAAAACTGTAAAACGCACAGTGATAAACTGTGCGTTTTTATTATCGTGCAGTTTATTATTGTAAAATTAGCAATTTTTACAGTTTATTGCTATAAGATTAGCTGTATTATACTGTAAAAACAGCATTCCTTTTTTACAGTGTACCTATCGCTTCAGGCTTTGCAGTTTAATTACTTAGCGAATAACCTAATCTTTTTAATCTACACTAGGAACTTGGAAAAAAAAATCTATTGCTTATTTGTTTGGCTTCTCGCGTCATAAAGTATGGTACCGGGACTTTGAAGGCCATCGCTAAATTTTCTTTAATCTCTTCATTACAGAAATAATGAACCACCAATCTGTTTCCAGTTGAGATTTGACACAAAAACTAACAAAAAAATATCTTCATGTCAGCATAGTTTAAAACTAGCAAATCTTATTACATTCCTCCTAATTTGCAAATGTTTCCTGATTTACATTGCTTGTTCTTTCAAAAGGAAAGTCATCTTTATTAGGATCGAACAACTGTTCACACAAAAAATACAAATTACCGACATCATGACAATTTTCAGCTGTCCCTGAAATTTTGGTTACGTTTGTACAACATTAAAAAAAATAATACATTTAAATTTTTAAAATTGACAATTAACCTGGAAGGAAACATTTACAAAAATTCTGTATGATTTCGCGTTCTTCATTTTGCGTTATTCAAAGATTTTCTTTTTTATAGCAAATAAGTTCAATTTGATCATCGTTATTCTTTGAAGATCTCATTAAAAAGTTTACTTGTAAAAATCAAGACAATTTTTATCATTAGAAGTTTAAAAAGCGCACTCGTTCATGAAAATGAAAAAGCATAAAAAAAAGAAGTTACCTAGATGAGATGAAAATCGTGACTAAGAAATACGGATAATCAACATGCTACAATGAGGCGAAATTTGGGGACCAGTAAAGTAACTTTTAAGGACGCTCGTTAATGCCAACAGATTCAAGAGCCTCTCTTAAGCCGTTAGTCTGGGACTATTGATAAGATAAAAACGTTGCTTTTTGTTTTAAAAAAAGACAATATTTTCTTTTTTAGTCTATGCCGCGAAGTACCAGAAAATTGGCAATAAATATGACAAAAGGGTTCGCATCGTACACTGTTGACATTTGCTTTTGATTTTTTCTCAATATATAGAGAAAAGTATATTTCATTTTCTTCCTGCGTTTAACTAAGAGAAGCGTCATCAATCTAATACGATGTGATTACATATTTTAGCGCTACATAGCATCTATACAAGTTTAGAAATTTTTTCAATCCTTTTTAATCAAAAAAATTCTCGGGACATGGAAATAGATCTAAATTCCAATCGGCGTCATTTTCACACAACGCAGCAAAAACCAATTTCAGAAAAATCAAAACTAGAATTATGTTCCGTTTTTACAATCGAACTTACAGCCAATTTTCTTATTACAGACAACGATCATCAGATTTTTATTACTGACAGTTTATGGGGGCGTAAACAAATAGTGTCAATGTAATGAGCAGGGGTTCCAAAAATTAGGATAGTTTGTGACAAGGGGGAGAGGGGGTAGCAAGTATGACATCACTTTTTTTTTGGTTTTGCAAAAAATATGCTCATGAAAAACAACGTGAAATGTGACAATGGAAGGGGGAGGAGGAAAACGAAGTGTGACACTTCGTAAGAGAGGGGGGAGCAATTTGTTGGGGGAAAATGATATCCTTTATGGACAGTCCCTAAGCGCAAACAAAGTAACAAAGTTTTAAATAAAGAAGACACTTCAATCATTACTTCAAGAAACACATCGGCATTAAGCCTAAAACTAGCATTTACAAGAATAAAGTTATTTATTTCAAGCAAGAATATTTAAAACGAGCTTCAAAAAACTAATGAACGATAAAAGTTATAAACCATTTGAGACTTCAGACTCGATTTGATTAAATATTTGATTTACTTTCATTAAGCGAAAACATATGCTGTCAGCCATTTTTAAGACCTTTCTTTTTTTTCCTTTAAAGTCTGGATTTAATACGAAAAGTATACATCGTTTAATAAAAACAAGCATTTGAACCAGTATGGTTAGTCAGCGATGTGATTAACTTTTTTTTTTAAACCTTTTCTATAAAGTGATTGTTTTTAAAAATTAAAAAAAAAAAAAAAACACATACACACACACACAAACCACACTTTAAGAAAGCATTATTCATGGATTGTAACAGGAGAATGTCGGGCAAAGTAAAATAATCAAGATCGTTTACCTTTTTTCAAAATGAACAACTTTTGTTCATTTGAAAATTACAGCACATAAAAAACAGAACAATTCATTTTGTAACAAAGCAACAAATTTATTTTGTAACAAGCATTGTAAAACTGTAATATTATTTTTCATCCGAAGCAGTAAATCTGTACTTTAAAAAAAAAGAGGGGGGGGGCGGTGTTAACTTTTATTTTCATTATCATTATATTTTATTTCATTTTATTTGTTATTTTTTCTTTTTGTCTCTTTTATATA
The DNA here is from genome assembly GCA_038373865.1 of Uloborus plumipes. NCBI lineage: Eukaryota > Metazoa > Arthropoda > Arachnida > Araneae > Uloboridae > Uloborus > Uloborus plumipes. Next base: position 42,918 of record JAXGGA010008932.1, read on the forward strand.
TATGAGACAAAGCGAAAAATAAAATATTTTCTGATGAACCAATTCTTATTTCATTATTAAAAACATTTGTGTTTAAATGAATAAATAAATAAACGAATTAATGAATATTTGAATAAATAATGAAAAAGTAAACGATTAAATAATTAAATGAATTACTATGTGAGAAAAATTAAATAAACTAGTGAATGAGTATGAATAAATAAATAAGGGAAGGAATGTAAATGAATAAGTGAATGAATGAGTACGTAAGTGATTTAATAAATGAATAAGTAAGTTAACGAAGTGCATTATTCCATTTTGCTCTATTCAGTTTGCCCAGAGTGTGCTAGGCAAATTGTATTTAGCATTTAAAATTAAAACATGCTGAATATTAACAATATAAGTAATGTATTGAACATAAGTTGATTTCAACTAGAACTTAATGAACAAAAAATGTTTTCGATAAATCACAAAATATTACAATATATGTATCAATACATAGTATACAACGATAATTTTCGATTAAGTTTTAAGAATAATAGACAGTTACTGTCTGTTTGCGTATTGTGAGCCTGAGAGCCACGGACGCTTCCATCTGAAAAAGGGGAGATAGGTTTAGGATGCGCACTACCCGATGCCTTCAGCTTTTGTTCGCTTACTACTTCCTCGTTGCTTTTCCCCCCTATTTCAAGAAAGTCCGAAGAGACTTGGCGCGTGCGCTGATGCGGCGGAGGTCGCACGAAAAAATTTTAGACAGTATATCTTTTCATTCTACAGAAATTAGTTTACGAATAAATCAAAAAAAAAATTTGCCGACGCACACATTTGACATGTAGGCATAACAGAAGAAGAAAAATTCGAGAATGATGCCTTTGGTCAGAAAATTCACTATAAGCACTGAAATATTGCAGTCTCTTGACAATACTATATAACTAACTAAAACGAGTTATTTCATGAATTTTTTATTTCTTTTCAAGCTGCGTTTTCGCTCTCGAGTTCATCAGCTTTAACATTTGCATCAAAAAAAAAAGTCACAAGCACAAGTTATCGAGTACTCTATATACCCAGCATGCTTAGCTTAAAAGATTTTAAATGGGTCGTTTTTTGAAGTCACAGGTTCTTTTTTCTTTTTTTCTTTCTTTTTCTTTTTTCAACCTCCAAACGTGCCGAACTACTGACAATATGATAATCAGTCTATTCAGAAGAACCAAGAGATGGGCTAAAAACCAATTGCTAATTACTTGTTAGCTTTTATCCTGACATAACTAGAGATAATAACCATCTTGATATTAAAATTAGAAAATCAAGGTTTTCTTATAAAATTAAGAGATAGAAACTTTAACTCTCGTTTATTACGTTTAGCTCCTGGATTTTCTGCGAAACATTTCTTTTTTGATTACACTCGGATGCTCATAATTATGATTAATTTCTCAGTACCGAAAGCACATATCTGACATCTGTCGTACTATCATAAATAATATTCTGATGACGAAAACTAGCTCCAAGATTAAAAGAAAGCCTTCATACTAATGAAATGCGTGCAAGGGTTTTTCCCCTTCATTAGAAATATGATAATCTTGCGAAATATATTTCACTGCTCATAGATAATTGGACAAAAAAAGGGAGTTCACAGCGGGTCACAAAAGAGCCGCACAAAATGCTTTATGCCCTAGTTATAATTTCGTCGAAAGGTCGCAGTAAAAATGTCCTAAATGGAAATGTAAGTTGAGAATACCATGGCGTCACGCAGAAAATATGAATCCTCTGTTTTAGGAAAAGTTTTTTTTCTCCCCCCTTTCATCCCGTCTTTTCCGAGATGAAAACTCGTCGTTTTTTTGGCTCGTCCTTTCAGATAAGACTGAAGGAAAAAGTGGGTGAGACTTATGAGCAGGGTTCACATTCGAGGAAAAAAACTGGATGAGAAAATATCACTCTATGTTAGAATTTGAGTGAGATTCTTAAAAACTGTGAGAGATTTTTGATTAAATCTTTATTCCACAAAAAATTAAATGTTTAAAGACAAAGTATACTACACCATATTTTTGCATTCCTGAAATTTACTACAGGGTTTAAATTTAACATAAACTGCGCAAAGTTGAAAATAAAAAATTGTGAAAGAATGGAAACGAAGTGAATAAATTAATTAAAAAACGGAAATGCAGTTTTTTCACTCCCTGTATGGAGAACAGTTCGTTTTTCCACTTGCGATTTTTGTTGAGTCGTTCAATTCAAATGAGCTAACATTTTCAAGTGTTCCCCTTCTCAAAATTCAGCATTTATCGTATTTTTCGGAAAATCTAGCTTTTACAGTTCTACTTAATCGTTTTGGACGGTAGGTAATTGATCGATGGACATCACTGTAGGATAAAATGTGATGCCCATCGATCTTTTCTTCTGATGTGTGGAAAAGAATAAAAAAAATACAGTAGAAAAGAAAGGGTTAGATTTCCTCAAAATCGAGCGTTTTAAAATCACCGTTCCAGCTTTTTCAACTTTGCTAAGCAACTTTGCAAACATATAGCATTTTTTCTTTTTTTTTTTTGTTTGATAATATTTTATTTTTTATTAGTGATTCAATTTAACAGGCGAAACAACATTTGCGAGAAAATCCCACATCGATTTTTAAATTTTTTTCGGGAGAGATTTATTTCAAAAGTGCCCGATTTTCACTGTCTCGCGCACTATCGAGAATCTTGTTTAAGGGCGGTTCTCTGTAAACTGGTAATTCGCTGTCCGGACCGAGTATTTTTAAAATAATAAAGTGTAATAAAGTAATTATCGCTCTTAATACAAGTAAAGCATTAATACTTCGTGGCCCAATTGTATTTGGAGTGATAACAATTTAATATTTTTCTCTAGAAATTATCTAAGCGTCAAAAACACAGTCCCCTGGCTGTCCCAACCTCATAGTCTCACTGTTAAAGATAGTATTTCAAAAAACCTATTAACACTACATAAATTTGGCAATTAATGTCTAAAAATAGAATAATGAAGCTATATTTTTTTATGAAATAGGTTATTATTACGTATTTCTAAAACTTAAAATTGTCATGTAAATTCTGTCCGGTATTTTTTCAAACAGTCCCCTGCAACAAATTCAAAGCTGTAACACGAAAAATCTATAACTTTTGCAAATTCTTTTTGGCATGACGTTTAAAGTAATCAGTGTGAATTTGCCGAAATCGCCGAGAACGGTGTTGAAACGCTACTTTGCTTAGTTTGAGAGCCACATTTGTGATAAAAATATGCATCAGGGTCGTTGCGAAAACAGTCCTCTGGGAAGTGATTTTATTAGTGTCAATTAATTTAATGATAAAACATATTAGTTATTATGTCCATGATTTGTGCCTAAATTTATAGGTAGTCTCGTAACTAATTATGTTCCAATAGTTTTGCAGATATTACGCAACAAAGAGCAAAAACACAGTCACCTGGCACAGTCCCCTGCCTAGTTATACTAGGGGGGGGACTTACCCCCAAGGTTGGGTTTTTGACGTCAAAAACCAGTTTTTGACATGACATGTCGAAAACCTGTCGAAAACCCGTCGAAAACCTGTCAAAAACGTCGAAATCCTGTCGAAAACGTCAAAAACCTATCGAAAACCTATCTAAAACTCAAATACAATGGTTATTGAGATTTTTTATAAACATGTAAGGTTTCTCATCCTGAAAAATAATAAAATAAAATTTATACATCTTATCAATCAAGTTTAATAAGCATTAAATTAATAAATTTAATGAAAATTATTTCTCATTCTTTTAAACTAACTTGTTTTACCGCGAAAAAAGTTAAATATTAAAACTTAAATCCAGCTTTTAAAGTAGTTTTGTTTAAATGTTTATGTAACTATCAATTAGTTATCTTATCAATCAAGTTTAATAAAAATTAAATTAATAAATTTAATGAAAATTAATTCACATTCTTTTAAATTAACTTGTTATGGAGTGAAAAAAAGTTACAAATATTAAAACTTAAATCCAAATTTTAGAGTAATTTTGTTTAAATGTTTTAATAACTATCAATTAGTTATCTTATCAATCAAGTTTAATTAAAATTAAATTAATAAATCTAATAAAAGTTAATTTGCATTCTTTTAAATTAACTTGTTATGCCGTGAAAAAAGTTACAAATCTTAACTTAAATCTAGTTTTTAAAGAAGTTTTGTTTAAATCCAGTTTTGTTGTACCAGCAAGTCAAAGAATTGCAAGTACAACTGAAGCCATTAGCAGATACCCGAAATATGGTACAAGGAGACGACGCAACACTGGCTGATGCCTGTCGAGCATGGCATTTTCTAGCAGAGGATTCTAGTCTTTCTCCACATCATGATGCTGTAATGAAACGCCTCTCTTCATATCTTCAACCATTTCACTATTTGGCGTACCTAATGCACCCAATATATAAAGGAGAAATCCTAAATGATGAGCAAAAGGAAATAGCTCGAAAATGGTTGCTTGAAATCCAACCAAATTCTTTTGAGCATTTAATTGCATTTGAGGCCGAATCTGCCCCTTATCCCAGTAGCTACTTTGTAGTTCAGAATATCCCAGCAAAAACATGGTGGAAAAGTTTAAAAAAAAAGCAACATCTCTGCCGAATTTGTACAGCTGATGGTACAATTACAGCCCATGTAGCTCAACGTCTATCGAGAGAATCTTCTTGAGTTGCGGACTTGTATACATTCTAAACTCAGAAATAGACTTGGCGTCCAAAAAGCATCAAAACTGGTCTTTTGTTATCGCATGCTCAGCGGGGAAAAACGATTTAGATTGGGACTAAATACCTTAAGTAACTGTTAACTTAAAATGGGTTATTTTATGTATTAAGTCTACAAATAATACCAGGCAAATAAACACTATGCAATTTCTGCTTTCTAAAATTTATAAATTGTAATTAGATTTGCGTTTTAATATACTGTTATTTATAATTAATTTTTATTCTATAATGATAGTAGCTCATTCATTTATTTTATTTTCCACATGTAAGCATCTTGTAGTATCCCAATTGAAGGGCTCAAGAGTAAATAATGGTATCTGACAAATTTTAAAAATCGGACTATTTCAAATTAAAATTAAAAAAAATCACTTGTAAAAATTTATTAAGTATACCCAAGACACACAGCACTTGATTAATGTACCCACTTCATTTTTAAAATAAAAAAACCTGTTACAGTAATTTCTCAAAGCAATAAAACCATATTCAAAAGCCATATGTTAATTTTTTTTAAATGCTAGTTACCATTATTTACTATCAAGCCCTTCAATAATGTTTAGGATTGCTTATTACTTTATTTCAATAACCTAAAACTCCAAAAGTTTACTTCAGTGTCTGAAATCAGAAATTGTAAAATTCATTTGAAAATGTATTTTGATTATCAATATCAAATTTAAACATGTTTTGGACAGAAATTTAGGTTTTTGACAATTATGTCAAAAACCATGTCAAAAAGGGGTTTTTGACATGACGGTAAAAACCACGGTTAAAACCGGATAAAACCTCCGACTGTCAAAAACTTGCCAACCCTGCTTACCCCCTATCATGATTTATCAGAAAAACACAAACTTCAATTGGCCCTCTTTCAAATCAAAGTAATAGATTCATTTTCTGAGCAATAGTATTATAATTGTACGAACATTTCAAAAAACCGTGCCCGGACAGATTTCGTGTGCAAAATAACGAGTTTACAGAGAATCGCCCTTAAGAGCTTCGGAGTGTTTTTTTTATTATTATTAATAGATTGAATAATTTTTAATGTGAAAAGTAACAAAAGAATAAATACTCTTGCACATATTTGTAAGCTAAGGGGAGAAGATAGAAATATGAGAGCTAATTTATCATTAGAAATCGATCCCGACGCTTCCAAAAAAAAATATATATGATGTCTAACTTGCCCCGAATAAAAATATATATTAAAAGAAATCTTGCAGACTTTCCCCACAAGAACCCACAGACTTTCATGTGCATTTCACGTTGAGAATGACAATGGCATCCTCATTACACTTAAATCACATAACTTGTGGTTTTAACCGATAAACATTGGTCTGTTCAAAATACCATAAGTGGTTTAAACCAAATTTGCTATTTTTAAACCAAAGAACCAGAGGAAAAAGAAATAATTTGACTTTCGCTAAAATGCAAATCTTTTACATCTTAATTTGCAGTGACACAGATTATAGAATAAGGCCTTTTGTAACAGTTAGAGTTATCTGGTTCGTCATTTTTGTCTTGAACAGAGCTTTTAAGTTGAAAACAAACTTTCCACAACTGCTGACTATGGTATGCAAAGAATTGCAAATGTGAAAATTACAAGTTCAAAGACTTTAGAATAAGTATGTTTCTTTTGTAAAAACCACTACGTTACGGAATTTACGTTTTCTACTATAAAAGGTGAAAAATTTGATATGGGGAAAGAATCAAATTAGGATTGGTACTGAAATAATATTTGAAGAAAATCTGCTTTTATCTAAAAAAGTTATTGAGATAAATGTTCCTCCTCGATGGGATTCACCATACATTCACCAAAATGAGCTAGGGTTGAACAGGTGGTGCTAGTGGACACTAGTAAAATATTCTGAAGAACTTGTGAAATTTTCAGAATCGAAGGGGAAGCTTAACAGTAAATCCTCCCCCCACCCTCCGTAAAAATCTTCCCAACCTCATACAGTGAAAAATCTGAAGAGTTCAATCGAAAATCGGGATCTCCCCCCCCCCCCCCGTGTTTGGTTTGGGGGGGTAGGGATAAACACACTATTTTTGAATACAGTCGATGCTCGATACAACGACCGTCTCCGTCCTACAGAAAAAGGGTCTTTATAACGATCGGTCGCTATAAGAGGTAGAACATAGAGTATATTGGGATACAGTTGGGGGGTTTCTCACCGGTCCTTATATTAGGATGGTCTTTGTAACGTGTGGTCGTTATAACGGGCGTCGACTGTATATTCAGGCAAAAAAATAAAAATGATGGTGGTTTCAAAAGCATCAAAATACTAAAAGTTAGCTTTCCATCACTTAAAATATTGTAGCAGTTAATTAATGATTTATTCAGACAAATGAAGAAAAAAAAAGACAATTGTTAACGTATGCTATTTTCTTCAGTGCATGGAATTTCTTATACTGAAAATATTTGAATGAATTCATTATTAATGTGTGTCATTTTCATTTTATCTGCTTTAAAATAAAAAAGTTTCTTCCACTTGTTTTTTAACAGTACACTTTTTGACAATATAGTTAATTTAATATTAGAATTGTGCTCATTTTGTATTACACAGTTATATTTTTTGATGATTGCTTCGTGTATTGCGTGTGACTTTCAGAATATGTTTGATTAGTATTTTTATGTGATATATTTAGTGCAAAGAAAAAGTCTCAAAAGACTAACTGAAATTTATGCAAAATGACAATAATACTGAATGATAATTTAGAAACACGGAGTCACCAACTACATAGCATAGAAATTTGGAAATAAAAAAGGGCTTTTAAAAAATCAAAAGACAACATTTCAAAACCTGGCAGCAACCCATGATTGCAATAACTTGAATTTGTAAGAAACAAATTAAATTTCTTAAACTTTTTTTTTTCTTTTTTAAATAGCTCACTCTTTTATTGAATTAAAAAAAGAACTGTTTTCTGTGCCTTCGCTTCATACACAGTTGGAGGAAAAGAGCTTCTGCCTTTATGCAGTTGGATTTTAAAAATCTGAGTAGCATTATGGAGGCGAAATTCGCCCTTATCATGAGTTTTCCCGAACCCTTTCGGGAACCCAGTCTAGCCCTGAAAGAGGGGGGGGGGGGGAATGAGAATGAATGAATTTGTAGTTAGGTCTCAAATGGCAATATTTTCCACCATATCCAGAATTTTAGTGTTCTGCTTTTTGTCTTTGTAAAAAACAGACCTGGCTAAAGTGGCTATTAAGCTAAATCTGTCTACCGGCCAGAAGCAAATAACCAAAATTTTGAATTTTCAGGTCTACCTTGCTTTGTATTTACTCTGAAGAAGTTTTTAAATGTAATGCCAAAAATCATGTAGGTAATGTACGCATTATTTATTTGAAATTATGGAATCTACAACCGGAACAAAGTAAAAGACAGATGTACACTTTTTGTTCTATAAAAAATATATGTGTACGAGAAAGCTTCAATAGCTTATTTTTTCTGGCGCATTTTCACTATTCTTTTAGTTATTTTTTTTTAACCATCTGCAACCTTGTTTTTTTTAGCAACCACAAGATAGTTATCATAGATCAGTGGTTCCCAAAGTGTGTTCCCTGGAATCCTAGGGTTCCGCTGTGGAATGAGAAGGGTTCCGTTACAAGTTAGTTTTTACATATATTATTTTCCTCAGAAGTTTTGGAAGAAATAAAAATAATAATTGGTAATAAAACTGATCCTCATTAGTTCATATGGGGATGCCCATGAGTAGCAAGTTTTGTTCAGTTTCATGTATTACGTTTTTTAATTAGAGCTCCCACAAAATATTGGTTAAATACAATGTATTTACACTTAACCGATGGACAATTTCTTTTCAACAGTCAAAATAAGATCAGATAACCTTAACACGTGTCAAACAGTCAAAATAAGAAAATTTTTCATTCTCATTTCTTCTTCTCTAGGTCACCTCGACCTTGAATTTTTGGGAGGAAAGAAATTTTGAATTTGCTGACTGAAACTCTTAAATTTACTGAAAGAAAAAATATGAGAACTGTATCCTTATACATAATATATATAAAAAAACAATAATGCAATGCTTTCTCCGGATTTGTTGAATCATCAAGCAAAATTTGCTGAATAAAGAAATTTTTGGATGGTCACAATGACTTCCCATTACTTTCTACTGGGACACCCCTATTTGACCAGTAGATAGTTAAAATTTTGAGTTCTAGTCAGTGGCGTACATAGCCATACTGCCGTGCTAAACACAAAAGTCATAACTGCACTTTTTAACAAAATTGAGTTATCGCACCAGGTGGCTCTTTGTGATGTATTTTACCTGAATACAAAATTGTCTGGGCATTTGAGAACGGGAAATATTTTTGAAAAAATTCTGAAAAAGTTTCATCTGAATCAAATACATGGTGGCGTAAAACTTTAAAGAGTAATATCTCGGTTTAAGCTCAACTGCAGATACCACTTTTGCGCTTAGCACGGCAATATACATCATCTCCGCGGAGCAGGAGGGGGGAGCACAAGATTTGAGGGCACACGATCCAGAAAAATAGCACTATGAGGTACACAGGAAATTTTTTATATCATTTATTCGGGCGTGGGGGGCCCACTTAAGTCTATGTAAGCTACTCGTTCTAGTCATAAACAATAATGGGGTTTCTTGAAGTAAAGGTGGAACACTAAGGGTTCCCAGGGTTTAGAAGTTTGGGAACTGCTGTCATAGATTATACAATAACTTCAAATTGCAACAGCTTATAAGAAAATATGGTGAACTTGACCAGGGCCGTCGCTAGCTGAAATATCTGGGGGGGTGTTGAGAATTTGGCGGCCCTGGGCTCATCATATAGGCAGGGGCGGCCCTAGCAGTTTTGCGGCCCTGGACAAAAATTCAAAATGCCGCCCTTGTCCCCGATTAAAGTTTGAAAAGAAAAAACTGCTGATAAATACGAGCCAATAAATAAATTTTGTGAATATAAAACAACGTGACAAAGTAAACTCCTATATTCATAGTAAGATTTGACCGAATTTGACCCTACGCTGTTTTAAACAGGGGACTCCTTTTGTAGTCCGTAAAACTTTACGATACAGAACCTCATGTTTCTTTTTCTCTCTTTGCTGGCTTTTCTCTTTTTCTTTTGTGTATGTGTGTATGTTTTTTCATAAACTTTGAAGGTGGATGGGCATGAAGAGTGAGACGATGCAGAAGACCATTTTAAATTGAGTATAAAATATGTATAACTTCAGGGGGTTCGGGGGTTTCTCCCCCGAGAAAATTTTTCAAAAAAAAGATATAAAATTTGGCATTTTGAGGCCTTATGAGGAGTAATCAAGACTACAAAAATGTCAGGAGAAAAATATGCAAACAAAAACTTTTTAAAAAATTTACCTTCTTTTGCAAATTAAAATCAATCAAAATAGAAATTGCTCTTGCTTGTGATTCTGCAAGTCGTTGACATTAATCGACAGAGAAAAGAGCTTGGGAGGAGAAAAGACACCGTCTCTTGCTCACATCGGCTTTCGGTATATAACTAATGTTTGATCATCTCTCCAACCCACCGACTAACACAACACTACTAAATGTAACATGATCAATCGGGGAAAAAATGCATTAAATAATTTGAAAGAAATGGTGTAAAGACTTAGAAATCAGGAGAGTAACATCCCAGGAATTCGGAAAATTAATGGTTCATTTCATACACTTGATAAGAAATAAAGTTGTAGCACTTTTCAGGGAGTTTTAAAGACATTAATTTTCAAAGACTATAGAAAAAATGTATGTTAGGCACTTTCCAGCCGCTCTTGTCAGTATAGATACATCAATTTGTTGTTATCTTTCAATTATCAAGAGTTCAGAGGTGTCAGTTGCGAAAAGTAGTTTTGATTCAAGATAATATTTCTTTCTGAGTAGGAGGATATTTTAAAAACTGATTTGGAAATGTTAAAAAATATTTGATCTTTCATAAAAACTGAAATTTTAATTGATGTTTGGCACTATAATTGAGAAAATACTGATCACTATAGATGAGCCCTTTTAATTTTCAAAAACCCAGCAAAAAATAATGTGTAAAAACCCGAAAAAGCGACTTTTAAAAACACAAATAGATGAAGTTAAAATTGGCGAAGATGTTTCAAAAGCATAAAGCTTCCTTCTTCAGCGCCAAGCAAGAAATGGAAAGAAACAAAGTGCCGGGAGAGTTTAAATAGTAAAGGAGCAAAAGCTAGGCCAATCAGGTGTCAGCGTGTGCCGAGTCCTGATTTGGCGTTGCGTTGTCAGAAAATTTAAAAGCATGAAGTAAAATTGGCGAGATGTGTGGAACTGCAAAAGATTCGTTACAAAAATTACTTAAATTTTTATGAACATGAAAGGCTTCTAAGAAATCCAACTCGCCAACAGTTGAAGGTCTGCAAATAATTTTAGCTTCGGAGAAAACAAATCTATGGCCCATTTCCCAACAGTGTTTCGCGATTGAGGATTTTGAGAGTTCTTTCTTTTTAACATAATTTTCATGTTCCTTACCTAA
>JAXGGA010008933.1:0-54074 GCA_038373865.1 Uloborus plumipes
ACTGTTTGAGTGGTCAAGTGAAGTATATAATTTTGATCCCTTTAAATTTTCCAAAAGTGTATGAATGAGGGGTAAGTTGTGCTTTTGGTATCTTAAATGTTTGTTTAGTTCTCTAAAATCAACCACCAAGCGCCATTTCTGCTTAGAGGGGTCATTTGTTTCATTTTCCTTACGAATCATTATTAAAGGAAAAGTTATAGGAGAGTCTGATTTTTCAATTACGCCCGATTCTTCTAAATAATGTAATTGGCGTTTTAGCTCAGCTCTTAAAGATTCGGGAACGGAATATGGACGGGTTGAGGGGAGGGTGCATTTGTCGACGTGTAGATTGGGGGTTCCAATATTAGATCTGCCTATGCTAAAAATTCTAATACTAAAGATATCTGCATAATTGTTCAAAAGTTGAAGAAGCTTAGTTTTGGTGTCATTGTCTAGGTGAGCTAGGTTAAAATCTGTATCTTTAAACTCATCTCTTCTAAGTTGTTTAATTTTCTCCATGTCCCTAATTTCAATTTCAGAATTTATGTCCACAATTTTTGAATTTTTGTTTAGGGGAATTTTCTCGGAAGAAAAGTTTGAGATTACAAGGGAAACTGTTTTATGATGAGAAATTTTTGTAACGGCAGAATGAATTTCTAGAAAGGGGTTGCGTAAAACTGGTGTTAACAAAATTTCGTATCCTTCTTTAGCGGGGAAATCAACGTTTAATTCGATAATTTTCGTTTTACCCGGTTGTAAGGTGTGCTTATTTCTAAGAGTAGCTACAGAGGACGGCAAATTGTTGAATGACGTAGAATTAGCGTCATACAATTTAGTTGTTACGCTACTGGATGAAAGTGTGTCATTATGAAAATTAAGTTGGAATTTGTGTAATTTTAAAAAATCATACCCTAGTATAGCTTTGTATTGTGAGGGAAGATTGTTTGTTACAAATAAGTTATGTCGGAAATGTTTGCCTGCTATGGTAATTGGAATTGAAACGCAACGCTCGAACTGTAACGGTTCACCTGAGACGGTTTTAATCAAAATATCTTTATGTATTTGTTTAATTTGGGACTTTGCTTTTATATTTTCGTACACTGACGAATCACAGAGACTAACGCTAGCTCCGCTATCTACAAGACAATGGGTAGGGAAGCCCGTTAATTTGGCTAAAATTACTGGTAAATAATGATTTTCATTAGGCTCAAACTTCTGTGTATTTAAGAGCAAGAATCTGAGAGTGTCACGCCTGTGATTCATGACACCTCAGATTTTTTCCAAAAAATTACCAAATGTTTATTATCTTATTGAAAGATCAAATCCTGTTGAACTCCAATTTTCTTTTTGTATATGGAATATAAAAGGTTTAAACTTTACAAAATGATTGTTAAACTTGTGGTCAGCTGTTGCCGTAAGGTCAGTGAAGGCCCTCAAAACAAGTCATTTTTGACGTTTTTCAGCATTTTTGAAGTCTAAAAACAGCTTGTACATTTCAGTTGCCACGGCAAAAGTAGTATCGTTTGAAAAGCCAGTGTAAGCACTTTAAAATAATGTATAAATAACCGAGGAAAGTTCAACGTGCTTTTAGTTGCGTAAGGCCGAAATATGAAAAATGTCATATTTTACCGATATTCAAACGGTCATTACTTCCTCTGCCAACAACATATTGAAATATTTTTGTTGCCAATGTCATACTCTATTCTTTGTCTTAACAGAACAGTCGAGTCCTTTGAGGCGAAATGTTGAAATTTTTTTTATAAAAAATGTATTTTTTCCTATGCATTTTTTGTAAAAAAATTTTAGGCATTTCGCCTCAAAGGACTCAACTGTTCTGTAAAGACAAAGAATAGAGTATGACATTGGCAAAAAAAAATATTTCAGTATGTTGTTGTGCAGAGGAAGTTATGACCGTTTGAATATCGGTAAAATATGACATTTTTCATATTTCGGCCTTACGCAACTAAAAGCACGTTGAACTTTCCTCGGTTATTTATACCTTATTTTAAAGTGCTTACACTGGCTTTTCAAACGATACTACTTTTGCCGTGGCAACTGAAATGTACAAGCTGTTTTTAGACCTCAAAAATGCTGAAAAACGTCAAAAATGACTTGTTTTGAGGGCCTTCACTGACCTTACGTCAACAGCTGACCACAAGTTTAACATTCATTTTGTAAAGTTTCAACCTTTTATATTCCATATACAAAAAGAAAATTGGAGTTCAACAGTTCCTGGTAGGAGTTTTGGCTCACAGCAACTTCCATGTCTTGAAAATCCGCTTAATTTTTGATGCCGCACCTTCACCTTTAGGGATCCATAAAAACTGAACAACTCAACTTTAGAACAAACCATTCTGGGTTTGATCTTTCAATAAGATAATAAACATTTGGTAATTTTTTGGAAAAAATCTGAGGTGTCATGAATCACCTCATAATGCTAGGCGTGAGAGTTTCTCAGATTCTTGCGCTTAAGACACATTCTGACGGCTTATCTCTATCCAGTAGCGTACATAGACCAATTTGCGCCCCCCAGCAAGATTTGTAAGTGCGCCCCCCACCCCCTATTAAAATGTAAAAAATATTTTCCCCGTGTAACTTTTAGTGCTTTTTTTCTGGATCGGGCGCCCTCAAACCTCTTGCGCCCCCCCGCGCCGCGGGGGTTGCGGGGCGCTATGTACGCCACTGTCTCTATCGCTAGCTAAGGGGTCATTCGGCGTTTTTATGGACCCCGCGGGAAGTTTAAAGCACGCTGGCCTGCTGCATTTGGTGGGTGAAATTGAGAACTAAAATTCTGAGATGGGTGGGGGGTGTAGGGCGCGCGCTGGGGATGGGGAATGGCCTGAGTAGATGGATGGCACTGAGACGCGCCGTGCTGTGGAAAAGGAGAACCAAAATTCTGCGGGGGGGGGGGGAGAGTTGCATGGAGCTCTGTAGGGGTAAAAATGCGCCGGCTGAGTTGAGGTGGAGAACTGCGAGGGTGGGGGGTAGGGTGTTTCGTTATCTGTCTTGTGTCTAAAAAAAGATTGATTTGCATTATGATTTGTTCTATTACAAAAATTGCAATTCCTCTGATAATTACGGCCGAATGGGGATGGATTCCTGTAATTTTGTGAATAATTTTGGTTGTGTGTGTGTGATGACGTATTTTGTTGTGGAAAATTATGTCTAAAATTGGGAAAAGGTGTGGAATAATTAATTTTATGCTCATGCGTTTCGCGTTGAGACTGATGCTTTAGATCTTGTATGTCTTTGTTTAGGGAGGAAATCATTTTATGTGTAATGCGTGTGTGTTCTGATAAGTTACTGGCAAAATCGCTGTTAAGTTTGGATGTTGTTTGAGTATTATTTACCGTGTCTTTTGGCTCTTTATTTAATTGCAGAAGTTCAATAAAATCTACCGCTTCTTCAAATTCTTTTGGATTCTTTATTAGGATTGATTGTTTATATTCGGGGCGCAGCCCATCTATGAATTTGGCTAATTTGGTTTGGTCGTACAGTTTTTTGTTTCCTCGCTATCGAGCGAGATGTCTCCGAAAAATTTTCTCGCTGTGAAGTGTTTTGCGGGTTCTAATTCGTTCATTTTGCAAGATGAGAAAAGTTGTTGTCGGGATGCCAAACTGGAAAAAATTTAAAAATTTAGTTTTGAACGCTTCATAATCGGGAGTGGAATTAAGATCGGGACAATTAGTCGGGACAATTAGATGGTTTAATGCATCTCCTCTGATTCTGGATTTAATTACAAACAATTTATCTATGTCTGAACAATTTGATGCCGATGTTAAGCTATCTACAAGTTGCGTGAAATACCGGGGGGTGACTGCGGAGGAGTTATCAAATTGGGGAATGAGAGATTGGAAAGCTGCAAGTTTGGATATTACAGGTAGGGAATTAGCTTCTGCCGGGGGGTTTAACGAATTTTGGTCGTTCATGTTAAAATTATTTATCGAACTTTGTCAAAAGGAAAAAGGTACAGAAAATTTCGAACAAGATAATCAAAAAAAATATTTTCAACAACAGCACATTATAGATGAGTAAGGGTAGAAAGCTGCAATTTCAATATACAGTAAATAAAAAATAATAGTCACGTAAAAACAGAGAAAAACCATCAAATTATCAAAAGATATAGACACCATTGATATACTTAAAATGATAGTTATGAATATAAGATGAAAGAATAAATCCAATCATTGCATCCAAGAAAATTAAAAAATTCCCCAAAATAATTTTAGCAATTTAAATTAATCAAAACAAATTTTCTTTATAGTTTTCAATAACACATGTTCGAAATGCTGTGACGCAACAATCGTTCGAAAAGGTCACGGCACCACTTTGTTGGACCTTAGGGGCACCAAATATTGTTAGGCCATGATCGTATGTGTTGGATAAACAATTGGGGGAAAAGGTATAACGTGGGAACCTTAGGGGCACCAAATATTGTTAGGCCATGATCGTATGTGTTGGATAAACAATTGGGAGAAACGGTATAACATGGATAAATAAAGGTTGGACACATTCTTTGTAAGGTTTAGGCGTTTATTACTTCAATGAAAACATAATACATAACAAAAGATTAGGCATATAAATTTAAAATAAGATAAAAAGTTAAGTTTAAGTCCGCTCTCCAAAACTTACTAAAAATCATTTAAATCAACTAGCTTAAAATTTATAGTTTATTTTTAGATTTATTTGAAAGTTAAATATTGGAAATTTGGGAATTAAGAGCCAAAGTTAGTTACGTACCAATCCTTCATCGTTAAATCCAACGGAATCGTCCCCTGTTACGGACAACTCCGCTTGTCGATGCCTGTCGCTCGTCCCCCCATCGAAACGCCAAGTCCCCCTTTTAAACGAGGGGAAGGAGCCCCTCGGTTTAAAGTTCAACATCTGGAAAAGTGCTGTTCGAGGAAGACTTCAGACTTTACGAGATGGGAGATGTCACTATA
Organism: Uloborus plumipes; assembly: GCA_038373865.1. Lineage (NCBI taxonomy): Eukaryota > Metazoa > Arthropoda > Arachnida > Araneae > Uloboridae > Uloborus > Uloborus plumipes. The sequence goes on from JAXGGA010008933.1 coordinate 4,923, forward strand.
GTGTCAGAATGGAATTTTGTTGACCAAGGGGAGGAAGTTTTATGAGATCTGTAACGTCAAAAGGGAAAGTTATCGTTTCTGAAAAATCCCAAAAGTTGAAGAAAATGCACCCTTTTCTGACCTATAAGTGTGGGAAAGAGTGACCCCGAAAGGGTATTTCGTGGGACAGAACGGGGAATGTCTTAAGAATTTTAACCCCACGAAGAGGGAGTAAAGGAATATTGGGGCGGGAGATAAATTCTGACGGTCCAACAGTACGCAGAACATTTCTACGATTTCGTCACTGCCGCAATCCGAAAGAAGCCAGTACTGTTTTTAAAGTCACCCTTAAATTCGTTAGCATCTGCTAGATTTTTTTTTTTTTAACATTTCTTCAAACATTTGTTTATTAAATTGTTTAGATTTCTCTCCTTAAAAGTATAATTATTTTATTACTACTTTATTAATTAAAATATATTATTTTTCCGCAGCATTGGGAAAATTTTTGCTTCAATTTCTTATCTGAAGTAGGTAGGACGAACAAATAAGGGTTGAAGGTGAAAAAGTACTAATTACGCATCGAAAAGTAATTACTTGAGATCGATTTTTTCCGAGCAGATTTGTTTTCCAGTCAAGGTGTAGCTTAATCCATAATTCGTTCCTTGAAGCTCCTGGACGCCTAATTCGAGTTTAATTAACCCCCACATAGCTATGCTTCAAGGAAAAGAAAATTGAGAGTCGAATACTGATGAACGGCCCTGCTTCTTGCAATAAGTGTCTTATCAATATTAATTCGATGATAAATACGGGTTCTACGTGAAATGAATTCTCAAAAAGAAAAAAAGTTTGTTGAGGTATTTAGGATTAATTTTCAATACTTATCTATTGAATTAGCTTTATCATAGGGACTAAACGTCAATAGTGTTGAGAGGTCCGTTTCTTCAAAGAACGTAGTTAATGTAAACCAGTAATTTAATCATTGTTGGAATATTTTGTGATTTTTTTTATTTCTAGAAGAATGTCAAGCAGTTAAAAAATAAATATTGATTATTCTCGACAATATCGGCTGTAAAATAAAAGTATGAACTAACTGAATTATTCCTTTGACAATGGCCCTTTCTGATGAGAAGTTTTTTTATATAAATGGAAGTTCAGAATGGCTAAATGTCTTTCTACACTTTAAAACTGAAATATAGTTAACATGTATTGTTATTTCCTTTGATAATCATAATAGATAAAGTTCATGTCTATTTGTACTCCTGTGTGTTTTGCGCAGAACCAAAGAAATTCTACAATTTTTTGTGATGCTTGGCATAAAATTATTTTGGAGTATAAAAGTTTGTATCTCAAAGCCTTTTTTCTACTTCGTTTTTTTTTTCTGTCAGTGTTTTACATAAGGTGACTAATATAGAAGCAACAAAAAGTCTAACATGTTTTGAACTGTTAATACCATTCGCGAGATCAAAGATTTTTCTGAATAAAAAATTATTTATTTGAATCTTCTACAACCTTTAGAACTTCTGTAATAAATATTTTGCTTAAAAAGAAAAAGAAAGCTTAACTTAGTACGGGTGGTGTTCATAGTGAATAGGACTGATTTATTGCAGAGTAAAAATTCTGTAACTAATCTATTTTGTCGAAACAAGTTGATTCGAGAGCTATAATCAAACAAATTTTACGTCGCATCAAGCTGGTAATTGTACAATAATATTGAATTTTAATTGTTAATTCTTATCGTACATGATATTACTTGAGAATTTTACTGAATTCAAAATTTAAGTTTATTCTTTTTCTCACAATTTATTTATTTATATAAAAATACGATCAGGGTTCGGTATTTAAATATGAATGCACTTATTTGTACTTAGTGCTCTATCCATAACGTATACGTGCCGTCTACCAAAAATATAAATTGTGAAACATCGTTAAATTTGAGTTTTGCTCAGACCGAAAACATTCCAGCTTCCCAAAATCGAAAATCCTTAGTTTTCCACCCAGCTGCAAGAGAAGCGTTTCGATGGCTGAATCAGAACTGACAAGCGTTGATTTTTCATCCTTGGGGTTCTCCAACTAATGCTTCGTTTGCATCCGGAATCGGCAGAAAGTCTGTTACCTGAGCTTCCCTTTGAATCATTTATTTAACCAACTCGATTTAAATGCACGTGATGCATTCGCCCGGAAAAGTTAAACTCCTTCCATGAAAACAAGCGAGTTGGAAGACTATAAATTTCATTCATCTTCTCTTCACAAAAGAGATGCTGAAAATCCCCCTTTCGCTCTGTTTCTCAACAAGTGAAGAGTTTGGATTCCGCTAGCTTGGCGGGGTAAATGCCAAACTAGGAAAGTCACCATTTTCAAATCAGATGTTTGGTTTGTTCCTCACATCAACTATAAATGGTATAAAATGTCAGTATTGCTGCGAATGATTTCTTATAAAATTGCTTTATGCATTTATTGATATAGTTAAAAAATAGTTCAGCTTTAGAGAAAAATGTTATTCATAGTTGGAGTAAAGGGAACTATAATTTCAGTTTATATCTTTCTAGTTTTTTGGATGAATATAGAGTAAAATACAGAGACTACTCTCTGAGGGTAACTGGGCATGAAAATTTTGACTCTGTGACTTCATCTTAGCTAATTAAATCATATTTCCAGATAATTACACTATTCCCAATCAGTTTACAAGCTTAAGAAATTCTACACCAACAATACTCAATCTGTAGCGGCCCATAAGTCGAATACAACCCGCTGAATTACTCAAATGCAATCTGAAACTGTTTCAAAATGAACATCATAAAAACAGTTGAATTAAAAACTGACTACATGTAAAATACACACAAAGTACAGTTTCTATCAAAATTTAATATTTTATACCAGAAAGCAACTTAACTTGACACTAAACTTCACTACGCGCGGAGCCAATAAGATCTCAGAAGCAGTTAAGGCTCTCCTCTAATTCGCGAAGTAGGCTGTGACGTTTTATCTAGCTCGTTTTTCATTAGCTCACGTTACGCTGACGTCATGACGCCAGTGTCAAGAAACCTTGCTGTGTAGTATAAAAAATAGGAAAAACAAAAAATTTAGGCGTTTTCATTTACCCCAGATTAGAGTATTTATAAGGTAAGAGAAAAAAAACTAAATTATACATTAAAAATAGCTGGAATTGAAAAACCCATAAATAATTTTTTTAGCAATACTCCACATGACAAACAAACTAGTTAAAACCAGTTAGCTGCGCATTTAAAGATCTACTGAGAAGAAAAATGTTAGGCTACTAGACTTCAAAAAACATTCTTTTTTTTCAAAGCATCATCATCCAACAATGTGACGCTCACAAAAGTGTTTTGAAACATGTAGAGTTCTTACGATCCCTTCTATATATTGCTTAGTCCTTGCTCTCTAATGGTTTAGTTTCCAAGTTGGCTAATTAAGTTTCCAACTAACCCAACTGACCCTACTTATTTTTTTATGAATACTTCAGACAGAAAAGAAAATATATTTACGCATGTGTGTGCGTAAACTTAGTACTTTTCTATATTCTGTCGTTATAAATGTAAGTCATAAAGTTCTTTCCTGATTATAAGAATTAACTCTGTAAAAATAAATGCAAGTACAATTTTTGCATTAGCTAATTTCTATGTAGCATATCAACGTGTATAAAGTTGTTAGTATAAGCACTTCAGTGATTTTCCATTCAAATTTATGAATTATTTCAAACTCTTCAATTGTTCGGTGAATGAATATACAACGTTCCAAATATTTCTGCATATTGTTAAAAAGCTTTGTGTAATTGCAAATAATTCAGTTAAATCAGAAAAGTCAATAATTTCAACGAGTGTGTTTGCTTTTCCGTCTCGTCGTCGGTCAACATTAATACTACTACGATATTTACGGCTATGGTTAAATCTATGTATTCATTTGATATTTATTCTTTTTTTTTCTGGTATCCAAAATGACTCTTAATCGGAAAATACTCCAATCCGGATAGTTGGCTTTTTACTGCATTGTTATTAATTTAAAAATTATTTTTCAAAAAAATCTAGTTTTGACCCAACATTCCTTCTTTTTACGTCTATTAAATAATAGGATTCTTAATAATTTTAAAAGATTGGGTGCGTGCAGCTCGTGTAAGAGCGTTAGAAGCAGCAATTCTTAAATTAAAAGCTGTTTAACATTTTCCTGCACACATCAAAGAATGGTTCACGTAAAAAAGTTGACTTTCAAAAAAAAAATTGTTTTTATTAAAGTCTGTGGTCCAACATTACATAAAACTGTATAAAACGTGCCTTAAGAAAAACAAAAATACTATATAACACCCCTAGTTTACCGCTAACTGATGCAAAGAAATAAATAAACAAATAATAAAGAGCTTAACACAGTTTCACTTTCTAAGTATCGAGCAGTTTGACACCATTCAATGGCTTTTTGGCGAAATTTCGCCAACAGCCAGGCCCGTCATTTGGGGGGGGGATTGGGGGGGTTCAATTGCCCCATTCCCTATTTTTGGGAAATCAATATATTTGCATATAGGTGGGCGTGGTTTTGTTGTTTTGCGATGAAATTGCATTGTGTTTGCACCCTTTGCCCCCCCCCCCCTGAAAAAACTTGAAATGACGGGCCTGCCAACAGCGCCAAATTGAAACCAGATTGGAAGAATCATTTCTTCGCCAAATTTGTTGCCTAGTTGACAAAAAAGGATTGGCGATCGAAAGCTTGGTAATATACTGTGGCAATAATAAGTGGTAGCCAAATTATAACATTAATTAAATCTGCATTGAAGCTAACACTGATGTGCCCGAAGAAGATGTAAAAGACCCTTTTGGAACATTCAAATGCAACCAAAGGGGAGATGCAGAACTAGACTCCACTCAGATCCTTCATGCTAAATTTCAACCATCTACGGCACACCGTTTCTGATTTATACGAGATACATACATATGTATATGCATGCACACATACATACATACATACATACATACATACATACGTACGTACGTACGTGCACACACATACTTTACTTACATACGCATACATACATACGTACGTACGCACAGATAGGCGTCACGAAAAAACTCAGGATAATTTTTATAGTATGATCAAAATGGATATTTTGGCTGTAAATGCGTTCGTAGGAACATATGCATGGGCGAACAGGCTAAAAATACTACTCAACGTTTATTCGAGGGTTCTAAAACAGAATTTTAGGCCAAAACTTGAGGAAAATTTATTGCGATTATGCAATACTTCCTTTACTGTGTAAAAGTAAGTAAAAGTGGTTGCATTCCACAGTCTATAGACAAATAGATGAGTCGGATGACCCACTGGGAAAAGGGTTATGCCCTCTGAGGAATATATCCGATATAAATGGAATGATAAATTGTAAAAGTGGAACTGTCCCCTTTATAAATTCCAAAGATGGATTTCTTATGGAAAGAGTACTTTGACCATTTTTCAGAGTGGAAATGTAAAACCGCATAATGCGCCCGCCATTTTGTTATGAATCTTATTTATATCTGAGAAAGTAAGAATTATTGACTCTAAAGAATGAAAACTAACGTATTGTCGAGTGAATGAATCCTCATTAACTTGAATTAACTAGGCGGTGCGGTAAATGTATTGATTAACAAATTTATTCATTAAATCAGCGCTATAGTTGGGGAGATGCGCTGAATGCCAGTCCCTAAAATAATTGGATTGTTATTGTTAACATTAGGGATGCACCGATTAATCGGCAGTACAAATTAATCGGTAATAATCGACCACTTTGCAGGTTATTAATAATTGGCAAAATTGGGCCGATTGATTGGCTGAAAAAAATATTTTTCAAATATTATTCTTTAAAGTATACCTTCACTAAGAAACTATGATGAATAATTTTATTAACAGTAATAATAATCCTCACAGTTGATATAAAGTGTTTTTTTTTATTAATTCTCCTACTTTGAATAAATATACATAAATAATGTTGCACCACTTTTCATGTGGCGATAGTTTTCTCCTTAGCACAGAGCTCTTAGATAACCTAAAATTTTAAAAGAATAAAAGTATTGAATTAAATTACTACTAATTATTAAAAAATAGGTATTAAAAGTGCTTCTAAATTGGAATGCTCGCCACAGACTCCCGCTCCCCCCCCCCCCCACTTTTTTATGTCTAATTAACATAACTAACAATGTGTTAATAATATTATTGACAATAATATGAACATTGGTTCTAAGAAATTTGATAAAATAAGGAAATTATTTTGTGAAAACTAGGAAAATGGAAAAAAAAAATCTGCTCTCAGAAATAAATTACTATTTCTAAACTTGGAATGTATAAGAGAGGAATAAACAGCGACGGTAAAATTAGTTTTAGTAAAACAATCATCCTTATCATTAATCGACTCAGCCGAAAAATCGGTAATCGGCTTATCGGTGCTTCTCTAGTAAACATAATGCAAATTTAATATTAATTGCTTCCCACCACCTTTTAAAAAAAACTCTGCCTTCTGAATGACCCAGCTAGCGCGAGTTATCTAAACTGACCTTTCAAAGCTTTACAAAAATTCCTCTAACACATTGGGTTCAGTGCTTTGCATTTTTATTGGTTTACTTCTAACTCGACCCATTGGGTTGTAATATATCCTAGTATCCACGTTGCTGAGGTTGTTCCCCTCAGAACTTGCTTGTTGTACATTGAGAATTTTTGTACTGATGAAGATGCTCCATTATATCCTTGAAATAGCAGTATGCTGTCATTTTGTTTTATTTATTTTATTTATGTTGAAGTTCCACTTCAATCTTGACGTATCTATATATGTAAAAGAGAATGCATGTATACATGTTTGTTTGTATGTTTGTTCCTTATACAAATCCACAGTTTTCGTCGGATTTTCATCAAACTTGGCACAGAGGTTTCTTGATGCACTAGAATTCGCATAGGTGGGGTTTTGAAATTTTAAAATATCCAAAATGCTCGAAATTCAAATTTTTTGTCTCAAAACAGCCATTTTCTTTCAATTTAGAATACATAGAGTAATAGAGCTAAGCCTTTAGGCATACAAATTGATAAAATTTAAAACATTTAAATATGAATATTTTCCAACAAAGATTACGATTAACAATGAATTATCAATATAAGGCTCACCTATTTCATTTTAACATTCAAGTAACTTTTTTAGAGCTGTGTTGTATTAATAAGCACCCGGACAAAACCGGAGAATAAGCTAGTATCATACAAAAAGAAGTGCTTAGCCCCAAATAGTTTTCCCAACTACCATACTGCAAAAAATATACATAAATAGCGCACTACTCTCTACAAATTCTGCAGCTTTTCTGCTTCCGTGCGAAACGGTGTCTGTAAGATTCAAAAAAGTCTGTGTATTTATTCAAGATTCTACGAAACTTCAAGAAGCTATACAGTAGAATACATTTAACTATACAATAACTAAAATTACTGCTACGCTAAAAGTTATACATATTATATAACAACTCTGAAAATGCACAAATGGCAAAAATAATTTCATTCGGGGCATATAATCAGTGTTTTCGAAACAGAGAAATGATATTATGGCTGATGGCTTTAGGCAGGAATTCAAGTGAAACACCATTGCAATCGCTTCGAATTGCAATCGCTACTGGAAGTGAATTACATTATCATCAACTTAACTTGGCACTGACGTCACTACGGGTAGAATCAATAAGAGCTCACAAGCAGTCAGTGATCTCCTCTTATTCGCCAAGTAGGCTGTGCCGTTTTATCTGGCTCGTTTTTCATAGGCAAACGTCACGCTGACGTCACGATGTTTTTATCAAGAAACGTTCTAATGTAATTCATTTCCAGTAGCAATTGTAATTTGCGATCGCCTGTTTCACTTGAATTCCTGCATAAAAGTCAAATATCTCCATCATGTCTTTTTTTTCTGCAACTCCGAAATATGTGTGCTCAATTGCTTCCGCTATTTGTGCATTTCGAAATTTGTCATAATGTTTTTACTATAAGAATCCCATTAGCTTTACTGCTAATTGTATGCGGATTTGTCAAAATTGGGTACGACTCCTTTAAGATTCTATTCTTACTACTAAGCTTTCGATCGTCTGCAGGTTATTTGTAGCCTTGTCTTGGTTTGAATGAAATGAGCTGAACTGCACTGAAGTGAAGTGAAAAATGAGATTAAGGCAGGGATTCAAGTGAAACAGGCCATCGCAAATTACAATCGCTACTGGAAATGAATTACATTAGAACGTTTTTTGATAAAAACATCGTGACGTCAGCGTGACGTTTGCCTATGAAAAACGAGCTAGATAAAACGTCACAGCCTACTTGGCGAATAAGAGGAGATCGCTGAGTGCTTGTGAGTTCTTATTGGCTCCACCCGTAGTGACGTCATGCCAAGTTAAGTTGATGATAATGTAATTCACTTCCAGTAGCGATTGCAATTCGAAGCGATCGCAGTGCTGTTTCACTTGAATCCCTGCCTAAAAAAAAAAATAATAATAAAAAATTAATAGAACGAACAGACACGGTTGATTTTTGATTAGAACATTCTGAATTGATTTTGTTGCAGTTTATAGCCGATATGTAAATAGTTAATTCTACAATATAACATTTTATAAAAAATGATTTCTCTTTTCGAATATTCTCTTCGCAGCAGCGACACGATTGCAAGCACCCACGATGAAGCGGAAAGTCGGTAAGATTTTACATTCATAAGATTATTTTAAAAGATCCGCTAACACACTCTATAAATGCTTCAAGACTATGCTAAAGATTTAAGATGAACTAGTTTCTTTAAGATTCTATAAGGATTCTATAGGATCCGTTGACGACTCTATATGTTCCGATTTTTTCCCTATTACGTCTTTTAAACTAGTTGTATATAGACTTGTGATCGAACAGAATTTTGAAAGTTTAGCTCAGAATAAGCGTCATATTCTTGTCAGTAACTGACATGGACTGTCTTAGCTCTAATAATTTTATTCGAAAAGCGTTGTTTAAAGAGCTGTTATGGATCCATTTAATGAACGAACCTTTCACTCAAATACATTGATTTTACTGCTCATTCTCATAATAGTTTATCAAATCAAATTTGCACATAAATAAAAAAAAATCTAATTCTCATTTGATGTAAGATTTAAAATTATCATGTTCAACGCCTGTTTATTGCTTTGAGTTTCAATAGCATTTTTAGCCGTGTTATTGTCAATACGACGATCGTCAAATATGCTATGTTACTACAGGCAGCTATGTTATGCAGTGGGTAAAAATGATGCAGGATTAACTTGGATTACTAATGAATTCAAACTTTTTAATACGCTTTTATTAGCTTCACATGTGGGTTTGTTTGTTTGTATGTATGTATGTTACTCTGAATAAAAGATAAAATTCACGTTCTTAACAAATATAAAAGTTATATATTTCATACTATTATTAATACTAAAGGATGTAATTGGTATTAATCTCCATATATTATTTCTCTAAGCCGAATCCTATACCCGGTCGAAACTCGCTCATTTCTTTATCGAATTGCAAGAAAATTTATGATTTTGAAGCTTATCCCGCGGGCTATTGACGAAAATTAGACCCACCCGCTAAAAAGTGTCGGTTCGTTTTTTATTCGAACTTCAATTTTTGGGCACAAAATTGACTCTATCTAGCGAAATAATTGTCGTATCGTCTCCATTTTGATTTCATTCGAAAGATTAAAAAAAAATGCGTTCTTTAGAACGTTTCTCTGCTAGCGCCGCGTAACGAGGATCTCGAAAATTCACGTTTAAGCGACTTATAAGCGATTGAAGTTTGAAAAAGTTAAATTTTTTGCTCAACTGTTAAAATCGTTACATTGTTGTTCAAATCAATTTTAAATGCGACATTTCAAGCCAAGGCTTAGCTCGGTAAACCTTAATTGTAACTTTTATTGTTTCAAAATACTATGGTAGTTTTGCGATAACGTTAGTATTTAGTTTAGTAGTAGCCTTGGGTATTTGATTTTAATATAGGGTATCACTTTTGTAGTAGTTGTAAAAGTGAACGTGTCTTTGATCTTTTTGAAAAGTTGTCAGAACGACGGCAGTAGATGGCGATGTTGTGCAAATGAAGCCAATAAAAATTGTCGTATTAAATTTTAAGTTTAGAGTTTTTTTTTTTTTTTTTTTTTTCTCTGAATAAAAGATAAAATTCGCGTTCTTCGCAAATATGAAAGTAATATAGTATTTAATACTATTACTACGACCAAAGACTAAACTATTTTTCATGTTGATGCATTATAAGTGCATGTAAACTTAGCAGATATTCAATAGTTTTAAAAATCAGAGTGAAATCAGACAGATAAGAGTATCATGTGTGAAATATTTTGATTTAATCAAAAAGCGTATTTTAGTTTTTTTAGACTGTTTCAAAATTATCTTAAAAGAAATTTGAATGCGTCCCTACACAAACAATAAGCAAACTGCTAAATCGCACATGCCACGCACACCATTGTTGAAATTCCAGGTGGTCAAACATGGCGACCATTGCTGCATACTGAATTTCTCTGCATAGTAAGGTAAATACCCCCATCCCATTAATCAAGAGGGCCCTAACGCATCCGACGAAAAGGGGCATGCCCAGATCCTTGTTCGAAAGGTCGGACCAATGGCGATTCATCATCGGCAAATCTTCCCTCGGAGTTGCTAAAGGTATGTTTCCAGCAAAGTTGCCGCTCCGGAGCTGTTGCTTTTTCGGATGAGGATTTTAAATGAGGATTACCTTTCGTAAATTGATCTCGAATTCGGAACGAATCGCCTTTCGAGTTTAAGTTGTTTGGTTTACTTTTGCTTCAGTTTAACTAATTTTCAGTTTGATTCCAGCGAACCTTCTTTCGAATGGATTTCAAACTTTCAAACAGCTACTTCAATTCAGCTTTCGAAAATTGAGACACATTGGCGTGATTGAATAGAGAATCATGCTTGGAATAGAACGGGCATGAGTTCGAATCCTGGACGAAAAATGTAGTTTTAATAAGTTTTTTTTTTCTTCAGCAGAATTCTAATCCAAATTTACATCATCACATATATTATTTCTCAAACGGTTTTGTTTTATGTGAGTGCGTCATAACTTTAGAAAAACGTCATTAAACTTCAAGTGTAGTAAAACATCACTTTAAAAATTTATTCCACCACTATCCAGCAAAAATAAGCATACTACTGTCCATCCTTGAAAACCGCGCCTAGCACTCGGGAACCAGTCCATTTAAAAAAAGAATGATGGTTTGTAAATGAGAACTTTCAGAAGTTTTCAATTTAAAACTTGCATTTTTGATATCCTTTTGGCACATTCAACTGAACTATGTATTTGAAATTAGCATCGTTCTACGTTCTTTGATACGGCTCAAAATGCTTCTTATTACTCTTCTCCTTATTATTATCTTACCAATCACCCCTATTTCGGAAAGATCATAGAAGACCTGACGCATGCGTAAATGTACGGAAGGCTTTACCTCAGAAAATCAGACAGTACTCACATGTTTGCTATTACTCAAAGAACAACTTTGAATAAAACGGGTTTTTGCATTCCATCTGTCAAATGCGAATGCTTCGCTAGTCGATATAATTTATACTAAGCTAAGAAATTAAAAAAGTCTTTCCCTCAAATTTAAAGAAAGCATTTGAAGAAAACAGATTTCAGAAAGACTGTTTCGAAACTCTGTGTTTGATGAGACAAGTATGCTTAATACACTTCCGGCCAATAACAGTTGATTTACTGTCGTCTGCATCAAATGACATCCGTGTGCACTCTCTTCCCATTATTTTATATTAATAAATCCATGACACAAATGACTGAAACATTATTCTTTTCCTGAGTGAGAACATACTCGGAAAAGTATCGGATAAAAGTGAATGAGGTAATCGTATGCGGGTCATTTGCAGAAAATGCTTTTCTTTCTTTTGTTATAATTTATTGGCTATCATTTCGTTCCCATTTGATATTTTGTACACTGCTCTGAAGGATACATTGTCTTTTGAAAACATAGTTATATCTATATATATAAAAAAAAGTCGTGTTAGTTACACTATTTATAACTCAAGAACGGCTGTACCGATATGGCTAAAAATTGGTTGGTAGGTAGCATAGAGCCAGGAGACGGACATAGGCTATAATTTATGTATGTCAGTTACATAAATAGAACAAGAAGTTCTGTCAAGAACTAAACGAGCCTACTTTCCCGTACATCGACATCGGCATTCTAGCATCTGATCATTATTCTCTTGATTATCTAAGACTAAAAATTATGTCAAACATACCTTTAAAAGCAAAATATACCTCTCTCATCAGATGAAATAGACACATAAAAAGTAAATAAATGAATAAATAAAGTTTTGTCGCACCTTTTAAAGAATGTAACTGTTACAGTTCTTCCGTAGAAAAATTCCTGAATTGTTTTCAAAAAAAAATTAAAAGTACAAAGTACATCAAAACACATTTTATCAAAGAAAGAAAAAAAAAAGAAAAAAAAACTCGTCCGTTGATAAAATGTCTCGAATTTCACTTTTAATCCGTTGCCAGTTGTTAAATATAAATTAAGAATAAAATGCCCTAGTGAATGAAACATTTTTGTTACAAAAAAAATCGTCTGCCAAAAATAATAATAATAATAATAATAATAAATTCAATAAAACAAATGAATAAATAAACAAAAAATCGTCTGCACAGTCAGTCATTTTTTTCGGACTGTTTACTCAAAAGTTATTAGGGGTGACAGCTTGCTTGAGCGGTTCAATGTTGAATGAAAAATTGTTCAAATCGGAAATGTAAATACGGGAATGAAGTATCCTTGAAAAGTTCTTTCCAACAAAAAAAAGTTTGTTCAAATCGGACTGTTCATTAAAAAGTTAGTATCGCGGGACCGGTTATTTGAACGGCTCAAAGTTGAACCAAAAATTGTTCAAATCAAAAAATCAAATATGGGAATGAGCTGTACTCGCCGAGATCTTTCCAACAAAAAAAAGTTTGTCCAAATCGGAATGTTCATTCAAAAGTTATTAGGGGGGGGGACAGACAGACAGACCGACCGACCGACAGACCGACAGACCGACCGACACACAAATTCCCCATCTCAATACCCTACTTTCAAATTTTTAATTTTTCGATATTCATTTTACCTCTTTATTTTTTTAACTTGGCGATATTTTTTGGACTTGGCGATATTTTTTTTAACTTGGCGATATTTTTTGGACTTGGCGATATTTTTTCGATGCATTAAGCTACTTTTAATACTTTTTTCGTCTTTCTTTTATTTTTAACGGGAAAGTAGGCTAAAAAATGTCTTATTGAATTCGCCTTTTTACGAAGCCTTTTTTGACACCTCCATGGCTGAGCGACATAAAGCACACGTTCCGGCAGCTTCCGGAGCGCAGTAAACACGTTGTAAGTTAGCTGTGCGTTGAGTGTTATTTGACTTTTTTGTGAAATAAATTGTAAACAAAAGCGTTACTTCTCTTGAAATTTATATGTGATAAACTGTCAGAAACGATTGCTCATTCCGAGGATCCCGATGATCCCGACCGATATGCCGTTTGAATTAAAAGACTTAAATTTCCGATCCGTCTTGCATTTTTCATGACCATCAACAAATCACAAGGCCAATTCTTAAAAAGTTTGTGGTTTGAATCTAAAACATCACTGTTTTTCCCATGGTTAATTATATGTGGCATGTTTGCGGACCGGAAGACCATCTGCGTTGTTTGTTTTTGCGCCTGATAATAAAACAAAAAATGTTGTGTATCACAAGGTACTTAAGTGAAGAGCAACCTATGTACTGAAATACAGAAACAATAATGAATGATTAATGTAGGTACTTAATTTTTTTTTTTTTTGTATTTTCTAATAAAACTTAATAAATTCAAAAATTTGCTTATTTATTGCCTTTAAGGCGGAACAGAGTTCGCCGGGTCAGCTAGTATATATTTATATATAGTACCTGGCGACCGATATAGTACCTCGCTCGGTCAAAAAAAAAAGAGTTTTGTAAAATCGTGTTTTTTTCTAAAATTCGAAGTACTTATTTAGATGAACTTGAAAAGCATTTTTGGTACAACTTTGAGATACCCGCCTCCCCCCCCCCCCAAAAAAAGATATATATATAGGGTCATTCCGTGGAAATGTTGACCTCAGCCGAAGAAAAAAAAATACCGAAGGGAAAATAGTTAAGTAAATAAATAAAAATCATACAACATGAGAAGTTAAAAAAAATTGAAAAAGTATTGTAATCATCAATGAGATTAGCCATAACAAATAGTTTGTAGTGTGTCTACTGCTTGTTATTCGATGGTTACATTAGTCACGTTACGTTAGTCACTCTCCATCTTGAGTAAAAAAGACACTAAAGACTAAAAAAATTAAGATTTAATAAATGTGTTTTATGTTTTTGAAAGCCAACTTTACACATTTTTTTAAATATATCATTTAATTTTTAACACTTGCTTAACTTTGAGAAATGTTTGCCTCACAACATGAGCATTAATTTTCAGGGTTGTAAAAATGTTACGTTAGTCACGCTGCTATTTTGATTGAAAAAATATCTACTGTCAGTAATTTTGTTTTAAATTCTTAGCGGAAATGATACATAGATGCCATGTACATTGTAAATCCACCAGCATAACTATAAAATATTTTTTATCCTTTAAGTTACAAGTAAAAACAGTTACAAAGTCAGCTCTGAAAGTTACGTTAGTCGCCATGGAATGACCATATATATATATATATATATATATATACATATATATATATATATATATATATATATATATAGATATATATACATATATATATATATATATATATATATAGAGAGAGAGAGAGAGAGAGAGAGAGAGAGAGAGAGAGAGAGATAAATACCTACTCTATTTGGGGAAGCAAAAAAGAACGCCTTACATCGGAAACATTTTGCTCTTTGAGCTTTAATTTTACATTTTAACGAGGCTTTTAATGATTTTTCATTGCTTCATACATTTTTACTTAGCAAATTATTTTACATTTTAATAGAGTCACAACCAAAAACAATAGAACTATCACAAGAAATGTCTCGATCTTTGAAGAATGCTAGTATTTTAGATAAAATAGCGTTGGAATCGCCAGATTGAATGCTAACTTGTCAAATTTATTTTGAGTGAGGCTCCTGCACTAGTTCGTAATGTTCTCCTAAAACTGTTCATGGATGAAACTTTTCCCCTTTTTAGCCTACTTTCCCGTTAAAAATAAAAGAAAGACGAAAAAAAGTATTAAAACAAGAAGTTCTGTCAAGAACTAAACGAGCCTACTTTCCCGTACATCGACATCGGCATTCTCGCATCTGATCATTATTCTCTTGATTATCTGAGACTGAAAATTATGTCAAACATACCTTTTTAGCGCTTAGAGCCGATTTCGAAAAGCAAAATATACCCCTCTCATTCGATGAAATAGACACGTAAAAAGTAAATAAACGAATAAATAAAGTTTTGTTGCACCTTTTAAAGAATGTAACTGTTACAGTTCTTCCGTAGGAAAAATCCTCAATCGTTTTCAAAAAAAATAATAATAATAAAATAAATAAATAACAGTACAAAGAGCATCACAACACATTTTATCAAAGAAAGAAAAAAAAAACTCGTCCGTTAATAAAATGTCTCGAATTTCACTTTTAATCCGTTGCCAGTTGTTAAATATAAATAAAGAATAAAATGCACTCGTGAATGAAGAATTTTTGCTACAAAAAAATCGTCTGCCAAAAAAAAAAGAAAAATAAATAAATAAAACAAAACAAATGAATAAACAAACAAAAAATCGTCTGCACAGTCAGTCATTTTTTTTCTGAGCCTGCATTTCCGCTTCGTTTGCGGAGTCGGAGTCAGAATCAGAGTCCTCACAGAAGATTATTCAGAAAAGTACTTTACAAATATTATTTATCAAAATCATTTTCTTACAAAGTTAGTTTGCAGGAAATCCGACTTTAAGTTCAGGATCAACGTTCAACTTAAATTTCACGTAGACGCTAATGTTAAATTTTTTTCTGAAAGGTTCAATATTGAACGAAAAATGGTTCAAATCAAAAAGCGAAATATGGGAATGAGCCTCTTCGAAATCTTTCAAACAATAAAAAGTTTATTCCATTCGGACGGTTCACTCAAAAGTTTTTAGGTGGGGAAAGGTTGCTTGAACGGTTCAATGTTGAACGAAAAAATGTTCAAATTGAAAATTTAAATACGGTAATGAAGTATCCTTGCTTAGATCCTTTGAACTAAATATATATATATATATATATATATATATATATATAAATCGGACTGTTCAGTCAAAAGTTGTTAGGGGTGGGAGCTTGTTTGAACGGTTTAATATTGAACGAAAAATTGTTCAAATCGGAAATTCAAAAACGGGAATGAAGTATTCTTGATATGATCTTTCGAACAAAAAAAAGGTGGTTCAAATCGGACTGTTCACTAAAAAGTTAGTATCGCGGGACCGGTTGTTTGAACGGCTCAAAGTTGAACCAAAAATTGTTCAAATCAAAAAATCAAATATGGGAATGAGCTGTACTCGCCGAGATCTTTCCAACAAAAAAAAGTTTGTCCAAATCGGAATGTTCATTCAAAAGTTATTAGGGGGGGGGGACAGACAGACCGACCGACAGACCGACGGACCGACACACAAATTCCCCATCTCAATACCCTACTTTCAAATTTTTAATTTTTCGATATTCATTTTACCTTTTTATTTTTTTAACTTGGCGATATTTTTTGGACTTGGCGATATTTTTTTCAACTTGGCGATATTTCCTGGACTTGGCGATATTTTCAGATGCATTAAGCCACTTTTAATACTTTTTTCGTCTTTCTTTTATTTTTAACGGGAAAGTAGGCTAAAAAGGGGCTTAATGCATCTAAAAAATATCGCCAAGTCCAAAAAATATCACCAAGTCAAAAAAAAAGTCACAATGAAACAATAACGTAAAAAAATATTGAATAATTAAAAATTGGAAAGTAGGGAGGGTATTGAGATGGGGAATTTGTGTGTCGGTCGGTCGGTCGGTCTGTCTGTCCCCCGCCCCCCCCCCCCCCCTAATAACTTTTGAATGAACGTTCCGATTTAAACAAACTTTTTTTGTTGGAAAGATCTCGGCGAGTACAGCTCATTCCCATATTTGATTTTTCGATTTGAACAATTTTTGATTCAACTTTCAACCGTTCAAACAACCTGTCCCGCGATACTAACCTTTTAGTGAACAGTCCGATTTGAATAAACTTTTTTTTTTACGCGATTGCTTTAAATTGCTAAAAAGTGTAATGTTAACCCACATGAAAATATCTTCAGACAAAAGTAAATAGCTCTTTTAAACAGTGATCATAAAAAGTTGCAGTGACGATAAAAAAAGCATGGAAATTTCCCAAATAATATTTGATTTAGATGTAAAAATTTACTTTGTACTCGAAATTAATGTTTATTAATCAACTGAATCAGAAAGCAAGGTTAAAAATAATCGCTACTATATACCATATAGTAGCCTATCGCTACTATATACCATACTAACAATTCTAAAATAATGATAATTAGGCTATTTCAAGCTACAAACACATAATTCTGTACTTCAGAACCAGAACGACGTAAGTCCAAAAAAGGGATTTTCACTTTATTAGTGCATTGTATGTAGAATCTTATTCCGCGTCGATCCATCAGAACGGAATTCTATAAAACAAATTCCTTCACAATTATTTAGCGGCATTAAAAGAACGCGAGTCCCATCCTTTGCATGTTTCCGACAATCGTGTTTCCATTTTCCTGATAAGATATACAAAAATGGACTTGTTAGTCTGGTTCTGGGGTACATAATTGTGCTGTTCTTTTTTTGGTATCTTCATAAGATTTTTTTATTTTATTTTTTTTTACAGTCGCAATTTATAGTAAAAAATTGACATTATCACATCAAACTGAACGTAAATACCGAAAATTTAATTATACTAGCTGACCTATTGAAGAAATGGTAAATTGGAAGCTCGTATTTCATCAGCGGAACTCAACTCTGTTGGTTTTTTCCACGTAACTCAACGGCTTTTTTTTTAACCACAGACTCTTCATTTACATCGATCTTATTATTCAAACCAAGACACAGGGAAATCTTTTTTAAAAATGTTCCAGCTTCCGTGTTAAGATTACCTTTCGCAGGAAAATCGCTCGAAAGTTAAAAATTCAAAAAATATCGAACACGGCAGTCATTTCGTTTGATGGCTTTTCCAATAGCACATCAAGATTAAATTAGGAGAGGACGGGAGATAAATTTTTATCCTCATTGAAAATTGCACTCGAAAGAAAGAAGTGGTATAAGATAGCGTACTTATGTATTCCGACAGCGACTAGAATTATTATAAGGAAAGCGGTGCTAAGTATGATGAGACATCAGAGAGAGAAAAAAAAATGAACACGAACTGAAGCGAAATGACTTGCGGCAAAAATGGAAGTAGAAATCGATGCCATTTTTTTTTTCGAATCACCAAAGAGTGAAATGGAGCCTGTAACCTTTTTAAGGAAACATGCAACAAATCAATTTTGTGATCAAATATTTCTTCCCGGTTTTCAATCTGTTACTGTAGTTAAATAGACATTTGGCTCAAATTTTGGTTGGTTAAAAAGAGTTTGATGGTTTGCTGTTTGTTACATTAATCTGACACTTGTGCACAGATGCTAGTGTAAATAAAAACATGGCTGTTGTATTCATTTTTGTCAAAAGGTAAGTTTTTCTGCACTCTACATTAATTATTCTCCATTTTAACAAATGGCAATCCTGATAGCTTCTGAATGTTACACTGTTTCATTTCAGATCATTTGATCTGAAACATTATAACTTTAGCTATATTGTTAATGTTTTATTGGCCCCGCTTAAACGAATACTGTCGGTTCCAAGAAATATTATTCAATTAAGCGGGCTAACTCTAAATACATATAAATAGGCCTTTCAGTGGTAAAACTTAAAATTTTAACGCTGGACATTAACGTATTTCAAAGCTTGCTCAATTATACTTTAAAAAAGCCGTTATTTTTACAGTCTAATACTGGCAGCAAAGACTAAAGTTTAAAACTGTAAAATTTACAGTAATAAATTGGAAAACTAGCAATTTCACAGTTGATTACTGTTAAACAGCAATTTGGCAGTTTATTTCCTCAAAATTAGTTGTATTACACCGTAAAAATAAGTTTTTGGTTGGTTGGAATAAACAGTTGGTTTATTCGAATATAAGAAAGCGTTATAAATTATAATACGAAGTACAAACATTCTAAAAGCATTGTTTTCATTTGAAAATCATATTAGTTATACTTGTTGCTGGTGTAACCATGCGGACAGGGCCTTCAGCTCGTTCAAATCAATATTTTATTTATTAAAAATACAATTAATGAAGCAAAGAAAAATTTCTACTGGTTTATCATTCAGTTTTTTAACCTTTTCTGAACTCTTTCGAAATTCTTAAATTGCACTTGATGTATTATTTAATGTTTATTTTCATACTTTATGCATGGTAATAATAGTTTTATGAATTTCACCGTAGAAAACTACATGAATAGTTTTAATGTTTGTTTCACTTCTTTTTCAGGACATTTCCTCGGAAATAACACTGTCTTAGATTTTGTCCAAGCGCATGGCTATGAAGTGGAACATCTTTCAGTGACGACAAAAATTCCAAAAAGGTAAATATTTGGAAATAAATTTATCTTTGATACTGATTATCCTACTTTTTATTGAAATGATGAGAGCGCTATTCAGTAATGAAAAACTAAAAGTTTTATTTTTTTTAGTCTACCTCTTTCTTTAACCAAAGACTCTTCTATAAAAGCTTTTAACTTCTCTGCATAATCTATTCATCAATTATTTCAATGACATAGTTTGGGTAGCTTTTTCAATTTTTCCAACCCCCTTCAGACAGCAGCAGGGTCTTCTGGATAGAATAAAAGCCAGTCCTCTACTCTTTTCACATCGTCGAAGAAATAGCTGTATTGATGTTAAAGAGCCTTGAACGGAGGAAATTTGGGACGTGGTGCCTTATTTACTTGAAGCAGAACAGCTGAATTCTGCACCATATACTCGCAGATGTTTCGCGAAAAAAAATCTCAGAATCCTCGAAACTCCACACTACTCTATCTTTCCTGTAAGGAGCAATTCTTTTTAACACCTTACTTGTTTCTAATCTGAATTGATAAAATATTCTTTTCCAAACTAAGCTAGGCAAACACCGATCAAACAACACGTCTAAAGCTTAGTAACCAGTTTTCTCCAATTTGGTTTCGGGTACTATATTACGCTTTCTCTTCTGGAACAAAAATATCGCATAATGGTCAAGCATGGTGGCCTTAATTCAACCAGTCAGTTAAGTGCTAAACGTCCTTGAAACCCGAAAAACTTGTAGCTGTAAATGAGGCTTTTTTACTTCGATGGTGTGACCGTAGTGAAAACCTTTGACAGTTGCATTATCGCGACTTGTGGGGAAAAAATCAGGACAAATACCGTGTTCAAATCCAAGGTAGTTTGACAAATAAATAAACTTTTAAGCATAATTCTATTTTCAAAAATTTGTAATATAACATCTATAAAACTGCATTACGTAAATAGCGGTAAGAGCATATTTTTTATTATTATTTGCTAGCATTTAAAAATAAAAGGACAGAGGGAACATTTATGGTTTTGCTATAGGGTTTTTAAGTATTTAAGAAAAGTTTCAATATATCGCCAAGTTACCTCCAACGTATATTGCCAGTTTCACTAGCAATCCTTTCGTTCGTTTTATGTTGAGATTTTGAATTCATTACACCAAAGATTGTAATTTTGAGAAAGAAAAAAATCAAGTACGAGCGTAGTATAGTTTAACCAGTAAATTAAGCCCTAAGTAAAATATTATTTTAAGAAGTTCATAATGTGTCTAAAAACTGTAGCTCTTAGCACATGGCTTCAAAAGCATTTTTAGTTATATGTGCAGTTACGAGTAATTAAGAAAAATTCCCGGGAGAATTTTTATGGTTGTGTTTTAGGGAAATTCTAGAGTTTAGATGAAAGATATTACAGCATCCTCATAAATAAACACATTTAACCCCCGAAAGAAAAACAAATGTTTCTAAAAGTTTCCTTCAAGTTCAAGTTTGCACTGGAATATTCACTGACACAATTGCAAGAAGACTATGCTCCTTGCGTGTGTTTCTTTTGGTAGCGACGAGAGTTTTTCGTATTTTTATTGAAAGACAAGTCAGCACAAGAAAGATTTGAAGCACTAAGAGAGGAAGTAATGCATAGGGCACCAGTGGGAGTCGAACCCACTACTAAAAAAACAAGCAAGCCCGATCACTCGGCCACTAAGACCCTCGGTCGTTTCTATTTTGAAATTGTATAGAAAAAGGTACCGTTCAGGGTTGCCAGATAATTGAAACAAAAAATACTACGTCTCTACTAAAAAAAAAATGCTACAAAATACTACTGTTTCTAAACGTTGCTAAAATCAATATTGTTAAAATGTAAAATCTATGAAAATAGAAAAAACTTCTGCCAAATCTTTTAATTAAGTCATTAAAATATGAAATTCAAGACCAAAAAGCAAAAACCATGGCTCCACTAGATGTCGCCGTGCTTACGGAATTATAGTAACTTGGAAACAGGGCTGCCAGATCATTGAAACAGAAAAATACTACAAAAATACTATTCTCCTTATTTGGACCGAAAAAATACTATCGTAGCATCGAAAATAGTACGTCTGGCAACGTTGGTACCGTTGGTAATTCATGTAAGAAAATATCTCCCCAAAAACAACAGTGTTGTAAAAAAATCCCCCGCCAAGAAAACCTTAAATACTCAGCCTTAAAAAGTTATGATATCGAGTTTTCCCGCCAAGTTTGTGCCAAACTACAACTAACCTGTATGTATAGTTCTTTTAAATAGTTTTCAGTTTTGCCAGGCGGGAAGCTTTGTCTTGTGAAGTGGTTGCTTAATGAGTAAAAACTTCCCGCCTGGCAGGACTGAAAACTATTTAAAAGAACTATACATACAGGTTAGTTGTAGTTTGGCACAAACTTGGCGGGAAAACTCGATATCATAACTTTTTAAGGCTGAGTATTTAAGGTTTTCTTGGCGGGGGATTTTTTTACAACACTGTTGTTTTTGGGGAGATATCACATGTTTTTGCATTAATATTATTTCTTTGCCTGTTTTTTTTTCCTCTTCAAAATTTACTTTGCATGTTTTTTTTTTCCCTTCACCATTTTTCTTGGCGGTCCGACATCTGTGGTTTTCTTGGCGGCATGCATTTGGTGCAAAAGTTCAAGGATCTTCTTCTGTCTAGGATAAATTTGAAATCAATCACAATGTACCACCCGAACCGACGCAAAACAAAGCTAGTTGCTAACAATACTACGATTAAATTAAAAGTTAAAAAAAAAAACCAACCCTTACTGCCGATCTCATATTAAAATGAACTAAATTGAAGATCCCTTTTAAAAGCCTTATGCAATAAAATCAATTACAAATATTTTATTTGTTAACAAATAGAAACTGGCAACAGATGAAATTATAAATCATTGAGTTTTCTTTCCTCGTGGCCCAACAATGAAAACATAAATGCTCAGATGTTGAACAGAGCTAGTAGATAGAAATCGGACCAATTTCAAGCATTAATAACTCCGGGGTGCGATGACCCCGGGGGGGTAAATTTTGGGAAAATGTCCTCAATGTCTCATCGAGAATATTCATACCAAAAATCAACACTAAAGACCCACGGGGAGAAAAGATACGGAAAATAAAAACGAGGGGGGAGGGGGTGGGGGGTCGAAAAACCCCCTATGCCGAGCTTTGGGACAAAATAAATGTGGGTGCAAAGGCAGAGTTCAATCCGAGTTACCGTTTAGTCTGGACCCCTGTCAAACAATTTCTAAAAAGTGCGAAAAATAGCGATTTTATAACATATATCACCCCTCCCCCTGAGGGTCCTGGATGTTTTGCTTTAGTATGTGCCGTCAGGGGCCGCTGGAGATTGAGTATACCAAAAATGAACTCTAAGGATCTTTATGGGGCTGAGATACAGAGGGGTGAAAACTCCGGTTTGGTTACTCGCGTAAACAGTCCTTGTCGCTCTTTTACATTTTTATTGGCGACGGAAATTTCTTGGCGGCTTGTATTTGGTTTTCTTGGCGGGGCGGGACGCTCCCGCGTCCCGTGATTTTTGGAACCTTATTTTTTGAAACATTATGAGCTACTCAGTCACTGGTTGGTCAATCCAATTATTTGTTGTAGGCTATACAACTCTGATTTTTATCAATTTATTTTATGCACCAAGAATTGCTTTATTTCTCAAACGGCCAACCCACAGATTTATCAGACAACATTCTTCAACCTCAAATGGAAGAAGTTAAGTCATACAACCAACGCTTTCCTTTATTATGCATAGGAAGCTAAGATTACAGAAACCATAAATTTGCTCTTCGTCTGCATATTAAAAATGTGTGCCCCACGCAAAATATGTGTTTGCTCAATCCTTCCCTTCAATGGCTCAACAAATCCCCGACCATAAACGCGGTGGAACAAAATCCCAAGCATAATCAGTTTCCACCACTACCAGAATATCATTTTACATCGCGAGTAAACATGAAGTCCTCAGTTAACAACTTCCCATCGTAGTCGTAAAACTTCAGGTCGTAAATTTAACGACTGCCACAGGTTTTAGAGCGTCATCTGTTACTTCGATCGTTACCGACCGGACCGTTTCTGGTGCTCGGAAATATAACCGAAATGTGGGTCTATTCGCGGAGGGGCTGCTTGGTTCGTGGTTGTGTTTATTGCTTTTATTAAAATCCGTCGGAAAGATGTTGGTTTCGTCGAGTACAACTCTTTAAGTTTTGCTTTCTGTTCCTTAAAAATCTTTCTATGATTCCCTTGCTTTATTATAAGAATGTAATGTTCACTCGACATTGATTTATTTGAGTAGTATGCAAATCAAAATCCTTGAAAAAAAATCAGAAATGGTCCTTATTCGTGTGAAACTCAGTTGCAATGAAATGTTCCCTCCGCCTGAATAAAATGCTTCAGCAATAGCAGGAATCTGTACATAATTCTTCAATTTGTTTCCCTACTTATGTTTCATCACTATAGTATTTTAATTTCTAAAAATTCATGACAAAATCTTTTGTGTCCAATCAAAAACCCTCAAGTATTGCTACTGTTGATCGATGTTCGTTAAATTTGTCATGATCACAAGTTTTTCCGATATCCTCAGAGTCAAGTTAGTTGCCAAATTATTTAAATTCGGGCATAACGTCACACAGTCTATATCGCAGTGGCAAGTTATCTGCTTTGAATGACCGGTGAATGCAATGAATATACTAGTGACTTGTAGAAGTGTCGGTGTTAAAAAACAATTAACACAGAGTAAAATACTATACGAATCAATGTGGGGCGTGCGACAGACGCGTTTTTTAAAACAGTGCGGCAAAATCTGTCTATGACAGCAGAGAGCCTACTGGAGAGACCCCACAACCATCTTCTGTTCTCATGGCTATATTGTACAGATATAAACAGAGTTATGTAACCTTTAGCAACTTTAGCACCATGCCCGCCCTTTACTAAAATTTATAGAGGCAGGTCCAGCAGCAACTACAATGAAAGAACTAGAATGAAAAGAACTACGGTGAAAAACTACATTGTATTACAATGAAAAAAGGGTATATCTGGAGTTATTCGAGCTTCAGGCAATGTGCCTATGATTTGGGAGTATTAGTAGTTCTTACTCTGTGACATTTCATGCATCAATCATGTTGCCGCAGCCCGTTATTTTGGTAGGTCAGGCTGGTCGATTGCCCCTCCCCCTCTCCAGCTTTGAGAAATTAATCTATTTACATATAAGTGGGCGTAGTTTTTGATATTTTCAGATGAAATTGCATTGTGTTTGGACCCTTTGCCACCCCCCCCCCTTGGAAAAACTTTAAATGACGGGCCTGTGTTGCCGAGGTATACTATTTCCCACTCGGCATGAAAAACATTCTGGACAATTCCAGTGAATGATTTAGCTGACTATATCGCTGGACGGGACATCCTTTAACCATTTCCGATGCATAATTAAGAGGGCAGCTCGTGCGTAAAATCCTGCACCAATAACGCGTTCGCAATTCTGTACCTCAGAACCAGACTAACGTAAGTCCACTTACGTCATTTTTCGGTAGAGGGGAAAAACGATTGTCGAATACATCGTTTTTTCCCTCTACTGAAAAATGACGAAAGTGGACTTACGTTATTCTGGTTCTGAGGTACAGAATTATTGACAACAATAGACTAGACAGCATGACTCAATATATTCGCAGGAGACTTCCGAGAACTTATTGAGTCAATGCCACGTCGACTTGTTGCATTTCGCTGAGCGAAAAAAGGTCCTACACTGTAAAAAATGGATGTCGTTTTTACAGTATAATGCTGCTAATTTTACAGCAATTTTATAGTAATAAACTGTAAAACTTAATTTTGCAGTACTAAAGTGTAAAATTGCTAGTTTACAGTAATAAACTGTAAAATTGCTAGTTAACAGTTTATTACTGTGCAGTTTACAGTTTTAAACTGGAACCTCTGGTGCCAGTATTACAGTTATTTTTACAGTATAATACAACTAATTTTATGGTAATAAAATGTAAAATTGTTAATTTTACAGTAATGAACTGTAAAATAGCTAGTTTTAGTTTATTACTATACTTTTACAGTTTTAAACGGAAACCTCTGTTTTCAGTTTTGTATTGTAAAAACAACTTATTTTTTGCAGTGTATTGGAATTAACCCATTAATGCCTAGCGTCCCTTTTTACGAACGGTCCAAAAAGTGTCTAAATTTACCAAAAATGAGCATTTCAACCAAATAATAGTGTTTGATTATTACTTTGGTATTTTTTCAATTCATTATTAACAGATTGTAGCACATAACCATTGCAAAGTGTGTTCTGTAGCCTAGTAACTAGTATACAAAATATCTTTGGAAAAAAATGTCAAGCATTAATGGGTTAAGAGACACAACAAGACTTTTGTCTCCTCGGTGTGTGTCTAATTTTATTTTCTCTGACTTAAATCGAATTTTCAACGAAAGTAACCAATAATTTTCCAATAACCAGATTATTGCATTTATTTTTAAACAAAACCTTATTTGCAATCAGTCCTGACTAATAAAATGAAAAATAGTAGGAAAAGACTTTAAATATTCATTGAAAAAATCGTGAGCTAGGAAATCGTATGGCCAAAAAATTTTGCTCAATTTGCAATGATCGTTGAATAAGCAGTCAGAAGGTAATGTGTTAATAAATAAATACTACAACCTATAAATATTACGCTAAATACAGCCATTTCGCTATTAAACTTAAAAGCGCATAAATTTCGACTAATAAAAAAGGAACTACATAATTTCGTTAAAGTTTGTGGGCATTTATTGATTAAGACAAAAATTAGTTTTCTGAATTTTTAAATAGCAACAAATTGACATCAACGGGTTTTCTAAGAAAACCAGTTTTCCAGACATTATCGGGTCAACTCTCATTTTTCCCGATATGAATTCATCGTAATAGTTACCTTTTCTTTTTTTAAACCCTTTACAGGCTTATCCTTTTGCGCATACAGTCGTAAAGGAACCTAAAAACGCATTTAAGACTTTTTTATGTGGCTGAACAGATTTGTTGACTGCAGTATCTATCGCCTCAGGGTTTATTGTTTCGATTTTTATGACTCCACAAAAGCATTTACGAGGTTTGTGCACAAGATAGATATATCTAGCATTATGGAAAACTTGTGATAGAAATGAGATATCTGTAGGAAAGGTTTCTAGAACAAACAGTGATTATTTTTTTAAAAATTGTTTACATTTCTTCCTAATACAGTAACCCCTCGTTATATCGCTCTTTTCGGGGGACAAGAAAAAAGCGCGATATATCCGAAAGCGCGATATAACCGAGGTCATAAAAAATAGTTTTCTATCCAGCATGCAAGTAAATTATATGTGCACATACATAAAAATTCATTTATTCGAACATTAGATTGTTTTTTTTTAGTCAAAAGTAACAAAAAAAATATAACTTACCGCAGTTGTTGTTACAATGTGCAGGTCTTAAGAAATATGTATACAGACATAAAATTAACCTATTGTTTTGGTGAAATAACGGAATTTGCTGCTTCTTTTCAGCGAATTCAGAAGAATAGAAGAACCTTCGTTTTGTTCATTGATGACAAAATAAATGAGAAAGAGACCTTTTATGAGCACCTTACATATTTTCTCAAAAATGATTTCGAACTAAAAGTTTTTTTTTGGGGGGGGGGAGACAAAAGAAAAGAGCGATATATCCGAATGAGCGATATAACGAGGGGCTACTGTAATAATTTGCTTCTTAACCTTTTATATTATGCAATTAAAAGCATTACATTAACATTTTGTTCAGGTGAATAATGACATAAAATCGAGAAGACATGCAAGAAAAAGTAATCTGTACTATCACGATCACGCGCGTTTTATGTATAACATATCACAAATAGAAGACGTGATGAAAAATATGGAAGAAATTGCTCATTTGGGATTTTTTTAATTTTATTCGTGTTACACATTCTAAGCTGTGCTCAGGGTGGACCGAAAAACACTTTTTTTTTTTCAATGTTGGGTAGTGCAGAAAAGGTGCCATCGGAGGAGCAAAGTGCACAAAAAAAACTGAAATTTGTCGTTCAATTTCTTGATCTGCCGCAATTGCGTTAAAGGTTGGAAAAAATGCAGTTTTCCGATATTGTTAGAAAATTATTTGAAAAAATTTTTAGCACCTAACATCTAAAAATGCATTATATGTGACACACAATGTAGTTACGTAATGTCTAGACAAGTCGGCTGTAGAATAAAAATATACCGGCACAGCGCCGAAATAGTGCGTTCTGGTTCAGTTTTTGACTTTTTTTTTTTCATATTTTGAGCCTTATGGCACAAACAGAATGTATCTTCTAAAAGTTATAGATAATTTTTCGGGTTCAAATTATGCTATATACTAACAATTTAAAGCAGTTTCGATAGAGAAAAATTACTTTTTTTTTTCAAATTATTTTTTGAAAATTTCCATTTTTAGCACATATTTTTCAATTTTGAGCCTCATTCGCGAACTGAAGGAGACAACTTAATTTTTTTTTCCCAAATTTTGGATACCAAACCACAACTTTTGAGAGGTAATGAAATTTCGAAATTAAAAAAAAATCGATATTTTCGAAATTTGACATTGTAGGCGATTTTAGCCCAATTTAAGGCTGATGTGCAAACTAAAGATCGTATGTAAAAGCTGTAAAATATTTTTCTAGATTGAAAATGTACAAAATATTTACAGCTTATAGCAGTTGCATTATAAAAAGTTCTATTTTTTTTTTCTTTTTGAAAATTTCCATTTTTAACATATTTTTCCCAACTATGAGCGTCATGCGCGAACCGAAGACG
The DNA here is from genome assembly GCA_038373865.1 of Uloborus plumipes. NCBI lineage: Eukaryota > Metazoa > Arthropoda > Arachnida > Araneae > Uloboridae > Uloborus > Uloborus plumipes. The sequence goes on from JAXGGA010008933.1 coordinate 33,340, forward strand.
TCAACTTAGATTTTTTTTTTTCCCAAGTTGTGGATACTAAACTACAACTTTTGAGAGGTAATGCGATTTCGAAATAAAAAAATTGATTTTTTTTCGACTCACCCTAGTAGTTATTTCAGATAAGTACGGCGAAAACAGCATTTTAACGTTTTGACAAAATTTAACTTAAAACGTAGGAAAAACAGGAAGATGCCAAATCTTCTAAGCATTTGCGGAAAAGAAAGGAATTATACCACAGACCTCAAATTTTTTATGGAATTTCTATGCCTCGATGGCACCTTTTCCGCCATACCCCCGTCATCGAAAATATTTTTAAAAAATTAATAATTTGCTAAAACTCTCGAAAAAACTGCATTTTTTCCAAACTTCAACGCATTTGCGAAAAATCAAGAAATTGACTAAAAAAATTTCACATTTTTTATATGGACTTTGCTCGCCAAATGGCACCTTTTCCGAACTACCCATCATCGAAATAAAAAAATATATATTTTTCTTCCCACCCTACTGTGCAGGTGTGATTGGTACATTTGATTATTTTATGAAAATGTTACAGGTAACATGTGTAAGAACGATTGTTTGTAGCCACTATAGATTAAAAAGTAAGGCATTCAGTTGAGCAAAACTTAGTACGCATATGTACTCTGAATCATAGGGAAATAAACTGCTCCTAATATCACAATAACGATGTAATTGGGGTCATAAATAACTGAAGTAAATTCGATATTTTCATCTTCCTACGTTATTCACGCAAAGTTTTGCTGAAAATAAAAGTAGTAATGAGTTTGAAAAATATCACGAATTCCTTTGGACACTTATTCGATAATTTAAACGTTCTTCTTTCATGTTTTTCTGTACATAAATTTCAGGAACACATACAAAATAATTTTTACATTCATATTAAAATTTAAATAGTTTATGATAAATTAGAAAACTTTCATGAATTTCATCTTTGATTCGAATGTGCTTGAAATGTTTTGTTTCCATTGCAAAACAAAAAAATAATTTCTTGCTTACAAAATATGTAGCTTATCGAAATGAAAGGTCCCACTTCAATATTCAGTTCAAATAAAAACAATTCGTTGTTCGTTATGAAATTTTAATTAATGTGGAAAGAAACTGTTTCACTTCACTTCACTTATGCGTGTTTCTCTCCAATTTCCGAATTAAAAATTCCATAATAAGCTTCGAAGAATTAAAAGCAAAAAATTAATCAACCAAAGCAGGTCGGATTGAGAGCTTTAATTATATTCCAACCCTCCCTCGAATACTACGCTCTAGGGATTGTTCCACCAGAAGAAATGGCGCAAAAATGTATTCTATCATCTCTTCGATAAAGCAGGAACAAAAACGTCTCATTCTTCTTCTTGATAATGATTTGTAATTCACATGCTGCAGAAGTGAAAGAATATTTGATGAATCTCATATTTAAAAAGTATGCGATGAGATTAAAGAAAAAAAGTTAAACTAAGTAAAAATTGAAAAGATATTAATATACCTCTTGTTTTCTAATTAACTGGGTTTCGATAAATGCTGCACTTGGATGATTAATTATTATGGTGGGGAAAATTGAATTTTACGCATGTGAGCTCGGGCAAAAACTGATTTAATTTTCTGAAAAAAACTATGCGATGTAGCTGGGATCGCTACCATTGCTAAGACCCGCAATTAAAGTGGCATAAATACGACTTAATCTTATCAGAAAACTTTTTAGTAACTCCTAGTTACTTTTAACAGAAAAATAAAAGTTTTGCTTTATAATGAACCTAATTAAGCGGGTACTTTCCGCTCTTGTGGCTATTTGAAGCGTTCTTCATTCAAGTTTATTTCTTAGATAGTGTCACGCTGATTTTTTTTTTAGAATTGTGGGATTACTTTAGTCGACTTTTCTTTTTAGTGTGCATACTTTAAAGTTATTTTGTGTTAAAATATAAAACACTGTTCGTGAATTTAGTATCCTTCTAAATCCGGTAATGATTGCGTTTCAGGCTAGCAGGTTTTTACCCCCAACATTTTTTTCTTCGTATTAATTTCATAAGAATGCTCAGGATTTACATATTACTGCAACGACCACGGCTTGGTCCTTCTGTAGCGTTTTAAATTTTCTTTATTTGTTGCTATCAAGTTGGTAAAATTTGATGTCCCTTGGGGGAGCTTGAAATTTCTGGATCACCGCAAAACAAAATTAACTCTGTCTGGTGCAATTATTACAGTTCAAATGACGTAAAGAAATTATACTCATAAATATTAACAGCAATCACGCATAACTAAAAAAATATTCGATTGTGTCACCCAACTTGAAACGATTGACAATAAGTTTTAATGAACATGGTAAATTCCACCGTTAAGGTGGTAACAATCAAACTTTAACCATTTTTGTTATTTTTTAATAATTAGGGAATCCACACCAAAGTGTACCATCAAATTATACAAAAGAAAAATAATTAATTTCTATCTAACCGTATTGAAAATATGTGTGTTTGAAGTTTGATTGTAACGGTAAAACTACCCACTTGTTACATCGAGTTCCAGCTGTACATTGTTATGCAAATCTTCGGGTTACTTTTTCAGATGTAGCAATTATGCTTAAAAAAAAAGAAACGTTCTATTCTGACAAAGTTTGAAAAAAAAATTGTGAACTTAGCATCAGAAAGTATATCTAATAGTCTAAACGTGAGCACAACTTTGAAAAAAAGAATCTAAATCAATGATGCTGTGACAAGTGAAATTTTACATTTGTTCTCTTCTTCAGTTCTTCATCGATTCCACCAAGTTTGCCATATTTTCAGTAAATTTCACGTTTGTACAAAATCCTACATCTAAGGTAGATTGAAGGAAGATGCCGTAGTTTCTGACTCTATTTTATATAAAATAGGGCATTGGTTTGATTTTTAAAAATCCAATTTATCCACAAAATATGGACTTTTGTGATTGGTAAAAAAAAATAGGTTTCGCTTTGAAAAACAATTTTTTACCACCAAAAATTAATAATTACAAAACCCTGTCATTTCGGCATCTTTCCCATACGGTTGGATAAAAAATTGTTTTGTCTTCGTGCAATTTCCGTAGGGAGAAGATGCCGTACGCAATGTTTTGCGCCAGCTACTGCATACAATGTATTTCATCAAATCACATTTTCGCCGACGGTTTGGTGTAGTTTTCTCTATCTTTATTTCCAGTAAGATCGTTGTTTAAGGGCCTATCGAAAACTACGGCATCTTCTCTAAACTAAAATACGGAATCTTAGCCAAAGGTATTTAACACTAGATCAGGTACTCATCAAAGCGGTAAAAATTATTAAACACTCTAAAAACCCCACTTAAACTTGTGGTAAATCAAAACCAATTTATTTATACTCTCATTGTGTATGCTTCTTCCTTGTAACTGACTGGCTAGCTGTTTTTATGGATGTTTGTGGGTGAAATCCATGACACGACATCTGCCCCAATACGATGTTTTCCCCCAATCTAGCTTATTGTTCTCATGAATAGGTCCAAAATTTATTTCGCATTTCACTACCACTAATTATGTGACAATGCTGTTTTACAAGTGGAATAATTTCAACTCAAATCAACCTGATATATAACTTGAAAAAAAGTAACAAGATTACTTTTTCTCACCAATTTCCATTCGAGTAAATAAACCTTCATAATTCTTTATTAAGATGGTAAGTTACTGAAGATTATTTCTTGAGCAGATTCCTTTTTACATCGACTTACTTGGACGAAATTCAAATTCTGTTTTCAAATTTTTAGTAAAGGAATAATCTTGAATGTCGCCTGAAGTTTTTGTTTTTAAATAAAATGTCTTTAATATTCATATTTAAGAACAAAAACGTTATGTGCTCCAAAAGCATATAGATTCAATGCATGAAAGTAGGATTAATCAAATCTCGAAGAAAGTGGCATTGCTATCTACCATACCGGATTTATGTTTGCATCAAACTGAAATAAAAACCTTTTTTTAGAATGTTTTTAAAAAATTCTAATTATGTAAAAAGCACCGAGAAGGTTTTTTTCCGTAAGTATTATTTTTGTTCGAATTTATCCGTACTTTATTCTTCAAGAAAATTCCGATAATCCTTCTTCTGCCTAGCCCTGAGGGAAATGCCGCTGTATGACTTGAGTATTAATTTTTAAAAAGATCTCGACTTTCGCTGGATATTTTCCTTCTTACATTTGTTATAAAATGCGAATGCTTAATTAGATGTAGTGGGTTGCTTCTAAGGAAACAGGAGCATGATAAAAATGTTAGATCTCATTCGTCTTTGCGGTAGCGGCGTTGTGCTATCAAAATCAAAGAACAGGGGAAGGAAGAATGAAAAATAACTGGATTCGTGCATTTTGAGAAATAGAAAATATTCAGCAGTAGCTACCAATAAGAGAATTACAAGTATACAATAAGATGCTAAACTTAAATTATTTTAGAGAAAAAACATATTTGAGATTGGTTGGTTTTAACGATCTTATTTGACTAAAATTAAACTGAATTATTTTTAATTGCATGTAGGATCCCACATTTTAGGGGAAATATTTATAAATTTTTGCTTTATTATATCAGCTGCTTCACTGAATTAAAAAATTTCGGAACAAACTTAATCCAGAAGGCTACGGTCACTGTATATGAAAACGATTTATTTTCAAACTTTTATTTTTTAAATGGCCTACAAAATTTTCTCACCTTTTATAGAATAGCAATAGAATGGCGGTTTTCAAGCAGTGGGGCGAGCTTGGATCTTGGTGTCCGTAAGGGGCGCGAACATAACGGAAGTAATAATAATGAAGAACTCATCAACATTCTGAAATAAAAACAACACAAAGTATATTCTCACACATAATAAAATGTAAAACACATATTAACACCGATGTACCTGTTTTAAAGTATGCATGTATTTTTAATTTTAATAATCACCTCATAAATAACAATCAATGCTATACAATTACTTTATTGTTGTTTTTGGCGTGAATCTGTTATGTAACTGTGAGCTCCGCCTCCTGCTTGATAACGCTCACCAACACTCCCAAAATTTCTTCGCAATCTTACACGATTTGCACTGGATTATATCATTTGTTAGGAAGAATCAGATTAAAATTCGCGTTAGTTAGAACAAAATGAAAATCACTCTTCCCCTTCCTTAAAAAGTAGGATTTAAGTACAGATCTCATTATAACTACAATTAAAATAAAATCCCGCTCCCACCGGCAGAAAAATGGAATTGCTGAAAATACGTTTAACAAAATCAATATACTCATTGGTTTTTCGAGTGCCATAATTTTTTAAAAAGCATTCTCTATCCATATTGTTTTGAACCAAACTGGAAGTATTTACAGGAAATGTGCAAAATAAAATGTAGCGTAACACAAGTAAGAAAATGAGTACCAAATTCAAGAAAACAAGAAGTTCTGTCAAGAACTAAACGAGCCTACTTTCCCGTACATCGACATCGGCATTCTAGCATCTGATCATTATTCTCTTGATTATCTAAGACTAAAAATTATGTCAAACATACCTTTTTAGCACTTGAAGCTGATTTCTAAAAGCAAAATATACCCCTCTCATCAGATGAAATAGACACATAAAAAGTAAATAAATGAATAAATAAAGTTTTGTCGCACCTTTTAAAGAATGTAACTGTTACAGTTCTTCCGTAGAAAAATTCCTCAATTGTTTTCAAAAAAAAATTAAAAGTACAAAGTACATCAAAACACATTTTATCAAAGAAAGAAAAAAAAAGGAAAAAAAAAACTCGTCCGTTGATAAAATGTCTCGAATTTCACTTTTAATCCGTTGCCAGTTGTTAAATATAAATTAAGAATAAAATGCCCTAGTGAATGAAACATTTTTGTTACAAAAAAAATCGTCTGCCAAAAATAATAATAATAATAATAATAAATTCAATAAAACAAATGAATAAATAAACAAAAAATCGTCTGCACAGTCAGTCATTTTTTTCGAACTGTTTACTCAAAAGTTATTAGGGGTGACAGCTTGCTTGAGCGGTTCAATGTTGAACGAAAAATTGTTCAAATCAGAAATGTAAATACGGGAATGAAGTATCCTTGAAAAGTTCTTTCCAACAAAAAAAAGTTTGTTCAAATCGGACTGTTCATTAAAAAGTTAGTATCGCGGGACCGGTTGTTTGAACGGCTCAAATTTGAACCAAAAATTGTTCAAATCAAAAAATCAAATATGGGAATGAGCTGTACTCGCCGAGATCTTTCCAACAAAAAAAAGTTTGTCCAAATCGGACTGTTCATTCAAAAGTTATTAGGGGGGGACAGACAGACCGACCGACCGACCGACCGACCGACCGACCGACACACAAATTCCCCATCTCAATACCCTACTTTCAAATTTTTAATTTTTCGATATTCATTTTACCTTTTTATTTTTTTCACTTGGCGATATTTTTTTTTTGACTTGGCGATATTTTTTAACTTGGCGATATTTTTTGGACTTGGCGATATTTTTTAGATGCATTAAGCTACTTTTAATACTTTTTTCGTCTTTCTTTTATTTTTAACGGGAAAGTAGGCTAAAAACTGGTCCGAAAACATGAAGTAATAAATTAATATGCAAGATCTTACGTGTTACGTTAAGAAAAATCATTTTAAAATATTAATATTTAATTCATATCCTCTTTGGAATAAAAAGAACATTCAATATAAAACAACAAAAAAGTCGATTTTTTTCCTCTTTACTCAACTAGTGAAACAGATATTTAGATTTGCTATCTTAATTAATTTACACTCCCCAGATTATATGTTCAGTCCTCCTCTTTTCCAAGCAAATTAAATTTATGCTGTACCACTTTTAAAAGCACCAGATATCGCGAAAATATTTATCGCTGTTTTGTTACTTATGGGATTAACAAACTTTCCATTAACGAAGAAATTGTAGTTTTTGCTATTTTACACTTCAAAAGGCACTTCTTTTTTTATATTTTCCTTTCTTAAAAGATCTTCCTCCATTTTTCACAAACACGTAGAGAAAAAAAAATATTTTCAAATTTGCATTAAGCTTCTTAACTGTAACTGAAATTCCTCTGAAGAAATAATGTCCAAAAAAGATTCCAAAATGCTCTCTTTAAAAACGCTTCGAAAATTACTCACCAGTAACTTTAAAAGTGCATCATTATTTTTTGAAAAATAAAGCTCTGACTTTCAAGAACTAATTAAAATGTAATTGGAATGAGTTTTAGTAATCCTCTTACTTTTAATAAATCTGGATTATAAGCAAGGGATTAGGTATTTCATTGACTGTTTAGTCTATAATTAAGTCTATGTGACAAACCAACACGTTTTTGCATAATTAGCTTGTGTTAAATTACTCAGGGTACATTCGTAATTTAGCCATGTTAATGGTATAAAAAGATAATGGTCTGGGTCATTTATAAATTGGTGGGAATCCTTTAATCAGAAATGAATGAATAAAAGTCTTTACATAAATTACATAGGGCTTAAATTTTATCCACTTGCTAATAAAATGACAAATATAGCAAAATGAACAAACAGCTTTACACAAACTCAAGCCCGTCATTTAGGGGGGCAGGGGGGGGGGTCAATTGCCCCCCCCCTGACTTTGAGAAATCAATGTATTTACATATAAGTGGGCGTGATTTTTGTTGTTTTCGGGTGAAATTGTATTGTGTTTTTACCCTTTGCCCCCCCCTGGAAAAACTTGAAATGACGTTCCTGCACAAACTATATTGAGCATAAATTCCTTATAAAAATTCCACTAAGCATAGATTTTATTCTTTTTCTATTGAAATGGTAAATTATATGAAATGAACAAAAAACCTTATTCAAATTACATTGGGTCTAGCAGAATAGTAAATCAAGTGAATGAGCAAAAATCAACAAACAAGTCAAATTGTCTTAATAAAATGGCGCATCGAATGAATGAACAAAATTCCTTACAAAACTTACATAGGGCGTAAATTTTATCAACTTGTTAACCTCCTCAGTCTTGTTTATGTCCACGATTTACCTTCTCTCCTCAGTCGCTTGCAGAAGACACTAAACAGCACCTACTAAAAGGAAAATAAAATGCGTTAGTGAAATAACAGCATCAAAATTATATGAAAAAACAACGACTAAATAGATTTAGTATTGTTCAACGCTCTTGGTTTTCGAATCACTCTTTTAATTTCAACTCCTATCAAATTACCTAAAAATGCTCAAATTCGTCAGATCTTAAATTTTTGGGAATTTTCCCACATTTGGAGAACCGGCCGGTTTTACTTAACGATTTTACTGCAGTGCAGTATCTTTTTTCAGTTTGACTTTCATTTTTATAATTGGTTGTCGTTAACTATTTTTCAATGTAAACTGATATCTGAGCTAATATTTAGAAAAGTGCCAATTTGAGTCCCAAGTGAATTTTCACCAGTATTTCAATAACTAGTTAAAAAAATAATTTTCCCCAGAAAGAAGATAAGTTTTTCTTTCATTTCATCTAATAACATCAGAAAAAAAATTTTATTTTCGTCAGAAAATATTGTGTTTATACATCAAAAATCAGATTGGTAACGTGTCCCAAGCAAAGCTTAGCATGCAAACAGGTCATGCGCACTTTCTAACTTCCTAAAAAAACGCACTTGCACAAAAAACGATTCTATTTTTACCCCTTTGTTAATATTTTACTTCATTTTTGTTTTAATCGATTTCTGTTTTTCTAGCTGATGCGAAATAAGCGTGTCCCAAGTTCCGCCGTCAGAGTGGTAACAATAACTTCCGATCTATGTTTAGGCTCCCAAAATCATTTCCTGCACCTATACCACGTGATACTGAGTACCTGGTGAAAAGTTTTATCGAATTGTAATTAAAAATTTGCATTTCTGCATCTAAAATTGTAGGTAAGATTTTTTAAGTGATTTTATAAAATGTGTGTCATTTGAGTCATCAGATCGGTAACACGCTCTAAAATGCGCAGTTTTTATTATTTTAAAAATTATTTTATATATAAGTATAGTCCTTTGTTACAAGTGAAAAAACCACGTGTTTGATTTTGGTTTAGTGCGATCGACTCGGAAATAAAAAAAAAACTTTGTCAGTTTGTCAGATCGGTAACAGTCAGAGCGGTAACATTGAAAAACAGCAAATATGTTACAGAACTAACTCACACGTTTCAGAATTATAAAAAGCAAAAATCATACTTTAGCCATATATATTGAATATTTTTGTTCTTAAAAAATGAAAAGCAATGAGTTTTAGTACAATTGCTTCATTTGTGGTTTGTATGACCTAACAATAGAAGTTAGTAAAATAAGAAAAATTGACACTGCAGAAATTAAGTTAATTAATTATTATTATTTTAATTAATTAATTAATTTATTTTTTGTGCCTCAATTTCTTATAACTTCGCTAAATAACTAGATAATAACTAGCATGCTAAATTTGAATTTCTGATCAAGAAATTAAATTTTTCCTGCAACTAATTAAAGAAAAGCAAGCAGCAGAGTTGTGTGTTGAAAAAGTTGAAGTTGTGTGCTGTTTTAAAACAAAACAAATGTTTTATTAGCTTGGATTTGGTAATCTCATAATTTATTTTATCTAAAAACCTTATCGCTCATTTTTATTTCCAAGAAATGCTTTTTCATAATGAAATTTGATTTTTTAGCCTAATATATATATTTTAATATAATTATCTTAATTCTATGTTAAAAATGCAAGGAAATGATATCATATTTAGAGATGTTAACTAAGACTGATAGCATAAACTCAAATATGTAGCTCATATTAACATCAGATCTGTAACATTCATCAGATCTGTAACGGCTTAAAAGTGAGTAATCTACGGAGGGGGTAAATAACTTCCTTGACCTCCCCCCTTTTATTTTCTTGCATTTAGACCCACTTTAGACTTAAAATCCAATATTAGTTTTTTTCTGCAAAAAAATTTTTTTTTCAGAAAACTCCAACTTCAAATTGGCACTTTTCTAAATATTGGCTCATCTCCCTGTCAATCCATCCATTGGGGGGGGGGGGGGGTCGGGCCCTGCATAGAATCAATGACCTATTTAAGAATAGGTCATTGATTCTATGCAGGGCCCGACCCCCTCCCCCCCCCAAAAAAAAAACACACACACCATAAATGTAAATTTAATTTTAAAAAGAAAAAAAAACGATATAGGAATCGGCTGAACAATATCCAATAATAGATTTACCAACAAGTCGCAAATGTGACAATTTGGGAGGGACCCCACAAAATATTGGTATAGAAGGGGAGTTTGAAAAAGGCTCAGGAGAAAATGCTTTACAAAATTCTATTCATGTACAAGAGGCCCCTAAAACTGTATTGCGACGGGTCCTCAAACCTGTAAATCCACCACTGCCAATTCCTCATAGATAAAGTCAAAATGTGTAAATAATAACGTTTACCAATATTTTGCCTTTGCGCTAAGAATTAATTATTGAAGTAATGTTTTCTAACTAATCTTACCGTTCAGTGGAAAGTTTGCTATTTAAAACTAGGTTTTGGTTATAAAATTAAATTTTTGCATCCCTTTTCTCACCTCAAAATAAAAAGAGTAATGAAAAGCAAAAGATATATGTAAGTTGAAAGAATAACAAATAAACTACAAAAGCTCTGGGACAATTTAAAAAAAAATTCATGATTTCTCTACAATTGTTTTGCCCCTTAGAAATTTCATACCCAGGGCACGGGTGCTTTGTTCCAGTGCGATAAACAGGGCCTGACTCTATGAATTCATAAAAAAAAAAATACGGCTATGACAGCGACAAGATGTATGTATCATAAAAGACTTGTTGTGGTTATGAAACAAACAATGAGTATTTATCTGCTGTAAGTCACGCCATAGAGCAACCAACGAGCCACTGTCTTCTGGGTGAAAATAGTTTTTAATGAAAATAGAAAAAAAGCTAGTAAAACAACTCGAAGGCGTGTTAATTAAATTCTGCAAGATTAATGATGCACCCTGAAAGTCAACGACAAACTTTTTACTCTGTCTTAATGGCTTTTGAAGCCACCATTACAAGCAATATTTATACAAAAATTAGGACCTGTTGAAACGTTTATGAGCTATTTTTCTATTAGTTTACCAACTAATTGGTTAGTTAAGAGAAATTTCGCGACAACTGATGTAGTAGTTTTTCCCAAAACACCTCATAAAGACTAAAAATGTGTTAAACTCTCGTTTTATTTTACGAACGTTATGAAGAATTCGGTCTTTACTTTTACATAATCCGGTTAAATTTTGAATTTCCAGCAAAATATTTAAATAATATTATTTTCTTCGTAAGTGACGTTTCTAGTAAAGTACGCCCGTAGCGGACTCAAAAAAAAATTACATAAATACTCTTGCTAGAAATCTTCAAAATTTAACTGTAATTTATCGAAGTAAAGGACATCTTTCTTCATAAAATCCATGCAAAGAAACAAGAATCAACATATTTGGAGTCTTTGCAGGGTGTTTTGTGAAGCAGTTGATGCTGTTTTTATTAAAATAGAGTTGGCATTGCCTTTAACTATAAATAATATTCGTTGTATAAAATATTTGTAGAGAAATTATAAAACGAAATGTCTGAAATTGTTACTGACAAATTCCTTGAAGACACACCATGCATTACATTCATCTGATGTAAGTCTTGAACTACGTACATTTTTTTAAAAAGTAATATGTTGCAATTAGATTAAAGAGAAGAAAAATAAATTAAACACCTTTAAAGTAATCTATTTGAAAAGTTAAATATGATAGTTAAAATAACATAACTAGAAACAAATATTTGATATTCACCATTATTTGTAAAAAGCGCATTGAACATGTGTCGCATTGGATAAAGATCGCTAGGAATTGACGAAAGGAGGTACACAAAAACGTGAAATGCTGATGTCTCATTTAAAAAACAGAAAACGCGAAAACTGTCAACAGGGAAAATTTTACTGGCACCTAACGTGTTAAATGACGAACGATTAGTAAATTTCCAAATGAGAAATAGCATATATAAATTTAATATTTACATTATAATGCTAATTACAGATGACATTCATTGTGACTATCATTATCAGCAGTATATAAACGAGAAAATAATGTCCAAAATGATCACCAACAAAAAACCTTGGCTTTCTAATTATTTAAACGTTGAACTGAGATGCTTTAATTAACTTTGAAAGCTCTATCCAGGTTCATCTCAGGTATAAAAAATCAGACTTTTTGATTGGTATGGAAATTAAAAAATCTAAATTTATCCTATTAATAAAAACAATTTTAATGAGATATAAATTTTAATTACACTTGCATGCGATTTATATAAAAAAATTTTCAATTTTTAATTCCACGAGTCTCTGGAACCGTCAGACTTAGTATAATGAAAAATTATTATGATTCTTTAGCAATGATGATTGAGATCGGGCATGCAGCCGCAAAGGATTAAAATTACATGAATTGCCTTGTTAAAGCATGCATAATGGATGGGTGTATAAACATATTGCAACCGAACAATCAATAGTTACCAGAATGTAATAAATATCCGCATACTCCGAATACAGCTTGTGAAAGCATTGTAATCGGAAATGATTGACATACTCTCACGTATTGCAATGCATATTACAATTCATCAGTGATTCATGATTGCATTCTAAATGAACCTATTCTCGTTAATGATGATGGTAAAAGCTTATCTTTGCATCTTTAATTAACATCGAATTTCGAATAAGTAATCGCCTTAGAATTTCACCGTGGCTATTTGAGGTTCTAAATGTAGCCAACTACTCTCGTTATGAGTTTGAGTAATAGGGGGGATTGATGGAATGCCGTCTGTTCCTGGTAAATGTTCAATTTATTCGAAATTTCATTGTTTGGGGCTTTTCAAAGTTATTTCTTCTTATTTTGCGTGTGTATTATGCACAAAATGTGAAGTGTTTATTGTCAACTTATCACATTTTCTTAAACAATTACCAAGATACCAAATTTTTAATGTTGTATATTAAAAATTTTAGGTGAGTGTTAGTTCATTAATGTTGAGATTCACTAAAAGAATGAGCAGTTTTTGTATTAGAAGATTCTTGTCCCCCCCCCCCCCTTGCAATGACAAATTGCTCAATGTTTTCTTTGAGGACCTCAAACGTTGCATAGTCCCTCTTTCATATTGGCAGCCTGCCCAACGTCTCGCGTCTCGGTGTTTCACCATCCCAGATCTGCTCACCGGCTCTGCAGCACATGCATGCGTAGTCTGAAACAGTCCCGCTGCACCACCATATCTTGCATGGTGATGCAGCGGGACTGTTGTCCACCATGCAAGACACGATGCATGGTGGACAACAGTCCCGCCATGTCCGATGCCCAACAGTCCGATGCCAAGGTTGCACCACCATGCAAGACATGATGGTGAAGACAGCCATCTTTGGTAGCCATTTCAAGGAAATCATAGCCCGTTGGCGACAGCTAATCTGAGGCTTTACCACTCTCAGAGGGTTATTTTATGAGACAGACATTCATTCAATAATACATCAATTTGCAATCCACCGCCAGCTCGTTTATTCCATCCATGGACTGCAGTTTCGTGCTTACTGTGCACTCATCAGCATGGAATAGGAATTAAGCGAGCTGGAGGCAAAAATCCTCTCATGGCGCAAAGAGAGCCAACAAAAACTGGTAGCTAATGTGAAAATACATCAATTATTTGATAGTAACATTTGTTCTTAAGAACTTTTCTCCATCAACTATTATACAACTTCTTCAACCGTAATCTTCTCCAAACACGAGCTGTCGGCTGCCTTTAAGAAAATAGGGCCCTCCATTAGAAAATTTATTCATTCGATAACCTCAATCTCAATCAGCAGTTCATCTGGTGTTAGCTGTCAGAGAGGGCGGTTGGTAAATTTTGCTGGAACCCACCCTCTGCCCTCCCCGTGTGCAGCTAATGAAAGTAAATCACCCTCTTTCGGCGGCCATTCCTCAGAAACCGCGGGGGAATGGGGTGAGAAAGCACCCATGGGTGATTCATTCGTGTGCAGAAGGTGGCGCCCCGGTAGGGGGTGGGGATTAAACTCGTTGAATAAGTCATTAATGAACCCTGGCTTAAACGTGTGAGTTGGAGAGGAGGGGCAAGTCTCCGGAGAGTCTGGGATGGACATGAATTGGAATTGCTGTCAAGGGCAGATTTGCGTCATGAAAAAGATTAAATGAGGCTGTTGTTGAAAGTAAATACCCCAATGAGTTTCTGGAAAAGATATATAAGGTCTGTAAGATTGCCCAATGATATGAATTGTTACGCTTGGCACATTTAAAGTTCTGAAGATGATACATAGTTGCTGTCAGGAAGAAAGGTTTCATAACATTACTCTAAATATTCAAGGTATCCACTGCTTCAATTGACTATGTAATCAGCAAGAACAAATAATATTTGATTTGATTTCAAAAGATTCAAACAGATCATATTAATTATCTTGCAATGGGATTTTGAATTTTTGAGACTTTTAATATATCTCTATTTTGGTGTACCTGAAAAATCAATACAGAAATCTATTTTATATTAAAAAACAAAAGTGTCGACGAGGTGGGCGGCTCATGGCACATACCATGCCATTAAAATTTTTAGGAGGGGAGCTTTCGAGGGGTTTTGATTTCATTTCGTAACGGGTCTCGTGCTTTGGGGGCATATAAGGTATACACCATAGTCCTTAGAGGGCACCTCTGGGAAGCGTATCAACTTTCACAATTCTTTTTAGTCATTAACACGGGCGGAGTTTTCTCCTAAATGTGGAGAAAGAGGAAAAAGTTTATTTTTTCCTGTTAGCATGACGAGGTCATAATAGGCATTATAGGTATTATACTAGGATTAGTACTATAACTTAAAACGAATGGTTTATAGATTAATTTTAAAATGTATAAGATTTCTAGGAAAGCTTTCTGAAATTCATCAGAAGAATTCTGAAGCTGCTCAACATGAAGGAATAATAGTCTTCTCGTCTGCAATCACAAATAAAATGGAAAATAAACAACACGAATCCTTTCGGCAGAAGTATTTCATACATCTATATCAGCGTTTTTTCCAAATAAAGAAGATAGATTTTGGCAGCGTTTTGACAACGTCAAATATACCAGTCACTCTGAATATAATCTAGTGATTAAACAAACATAATTATGCGTATGCAATCGAGGCACTGTACCCATCTTTTGGCGACGCGTGTTGCTAAAGATATTGTAACAAATTTTACTTTGTCATACACCTGAAAAACTTCAAAATATTCTATAAGCCTTCTAAATAGTATTTCATACGCATGAAGCTCTGTTTTTTTAAAGAAATTATAAAGACTAATTTCGTTTGTTTCCCATTAATATCTATCCGAAACATTAAAAATTAATAGATTTTGCTCAAGATTTCAAAACTCCTGGCATTTTTAAAGCTCTACGTATTAAACACTAACAATTCCTCTCCGGAGTATTTGCAAATCAATGTCAAATAAATTTGGATTTCACAGAGTCCTCCCATCGTTACGATCCTGACCCTTGGTTTAAACATTGTATTTATCCTGATTTTTTACATGTGTCATGATAATACACTAACCCCATCGATGCATCACACATCGTTATATCGCTAACTCGAATGTATGCCGCTTTTCTTTTGTCTCCCGAAAATATAGGATTCAAAAACAAGGAACGTTGCTTCACAGAAAAAAATGTTTTAGTTCTCAGAAAGAGTATTTTCATCTTTTTTAATCAATGTACAAAACTAGTATTTTCCACACACTTAATGCATTGCAGCTTAAGCTGTGCTATTTTCGATACGCATTCCACCATAAAACAATTAAAATATTTTTTTTAATTTTGAACGGGAATTGGTCGACTAATCTTTTCTTCTGTTTCATTAAGCCCTGACATGATTAAATCGTTCCTATTGCGTTTTTGAATAGATCGCGCTTTTTTGTTGTCTCCCTACAAGCGCGAGATAAAGTGGGGTTACTGCTACTGTTAGATGTTTTTTCTGCTGTAATACTATCGAGATTAAAAAGCCCTATTTACAGAAAACTGTTTGCTTCTAATTGCATTTGCACATTAGGGTGGGCCGAAAAAACCCTTTTTTTATTTCGAATTTGTAATAGCGCGGAAAAGTTGCGAATTATGAAGACAAAAAGAAGGAAAAAAAATATCGAAATCGGTTGATATCTTCCGATCGCGCATAAGGCCTAAAATTTAACAAAAAATGAAAAAACTTCATTTTCGCGATTTTTTTTTTTTTTTAAATTTTTGAATAGGATGTTTTCAAAATGTAATAGTGCGGAAAAGTAGCTAATTGTGAAGACAAAAAGATGGAAAAAAATATCGAAATCCATTGATATCTTCCGACCGCGGATAAGGCCTAAATTTTGACAAAATAGGAAAAAAACATAATTTTTGCGATTTTTTGTTTAATTTTTTGAATTAGATGTTTTCGTAATGCAATACTTGTAACGTTTGCTAATATAGCCTTAAAACATTGTGTTTTGATTTTGTTTTGGTCAGTTAATATCTTCCGATCACGCATTAACCCCAAAATTACCCAAAACAATAATTTAAAAATGTTACATTTTTACGCGTTTTTGGTTTTTGATGAAAATTTTTTTGTGAAACAACCGTAGTATTTTTTGAGACAGACTGACAATAATGTAGAAAAATAAACTACCACAGGTTCAGTCGATGTTATCCAGTTGCGAAAAGCCTTAGAAACTCTCAGGCGTAGACGTCGCACAGTGGAGTATTTGCATGAAAATCCTGGCCAAAAGTCGAAAATGCAAACTTTACTTATTAGCATTGACCTTGAACGTTAAAAAAGGTAGATAAACCTGGCGTCATGAGACAGTATTCATTTTACACTGAAATTAACCAGTTAAGCTTACCAGCAGTCGAAACTTAGTACTTTCGGTTTTCGGTTATCTTTGATTGCGTTTGCAAAATTTCACTAAGTGACTCCGTTGCTTTATTTTCGCATTAGAAGTAACTATAGTGGAATCATTTACAATGGAGGGTGTTCGGTAAGGTTTGTACTCTGTTCTTCATCATTTTTTATTTATTTTACACTTCTAATTTTTGTGTGAAGGTGTTGCTTAAACCTCACAAAAAGTACATCTGTTTTTTTGCAATTCTTTATGTAAGTGAAGGTTTTTAAACGTGTTGTACTCATTTGTACCACCTGCAAATTGTACCTACGATAGTTCAGAATGTCTATTTTGAGAATCTGAAACTAACTCTTGCTCGATTTTGCTCGAAAAAATATTATTTCCATAAATAGAGCAGGTGGTCGTTTTCATTTATTTTTCTTTCTTCGGCTATTTCAGGTTCGCTGGCTTTCGTCATACCAATATCCTGAAAACAACTGCAGGAAATTATGATTGAATCTACAAAAAGGTCCTTCTGTGCGAAAATGAAAGAATTAGTTACATAATTAGCTGAAATTACTAATTGCCCTTACGGAAAAACTCAGAATTAAAAAAAAATCATTAACAGTTTCAAAATTAGTTACTCTCGTAAATGGAAGGCCCGCTGTAGAATTAAAAGCCGTTTCTTAGAAAATAATCAGGAATGGATTAACTGGGGAGGTTCTTTTACCCGCAGCACCAGTTCCGTCTGTTTTACCAGAAGGGAGACCAGGTAAGGAATTCGGACAATCGAGTAATAGATCCAAGCGCCGGAAAACAATGGGACAGAAAAAATGTTGATGTTGATTAGTTAACTGATGCAGCGCAATTGAATCATCGTGCCATAGTCAATACAGATACTGCTAAAGTTATCCAGGACATAACTAAGTCTCCAACCAGAGCAATTAAGTTTCTTAAAGCAGTCGCTACTGGTAATAAATGTGACACTACGAAAAAACACTCGCCAGAGAAGGCTTTAGCAATATTTGTTGAAGCCAATTTTACAAGAAATCAGTACGAAATCACACAGCAGGCTAACAAAGATGTTTATCCGTGCTACACATATGTTCAGAAAGCAAAACAAGAGTGTATTAAGGAATATCCCTGAAAATTTATTGACAAAAAGTTCGTTTGAAAAATAGAGTGGTTGATTAAACCAGGTCGACCAACACTGTTTTTTTTTTTTGGGTGGGGGGGGGGGGTCAAATACTAATTACATTTCTTCAAAAAAAAAAAAATGCATCAAATCAAATACGTTTATTTTGTTCACTTTCCTCCCAAAACTCACTCCCCCCCCCCCTTCCGTGAGCGACTGGCATGCAGCCAACAGCTATACGTAGCGAGTTAATAGGTGAAACTTTTTATTTCACCTCTTTATAAAAAAAAATCATTATAAATCAATGAAATAAGATAACTTCCCCGTTTTTGCTTTAAATGAAGGTGAAATGTTTAGATTATATCCTTGAAACGTTTCAGACCCATAACACGATTAGATTCTCGGATGCATGAATTTTAGTTTACATTGATTGAATAATTGAAAAAAGTCGAAAAAGTGACCTTTCTTTGAAAAATTCTATAAATTCGGTAAATTATGTTAGAACTTCAAACAATTTAGGCTTTTAAAGAGATTGATTTGCTCTAAATGATGATGCTTTGTTTTTTTTTCCAGCGTTTACTAGGAGCCGTTTTACGATCGTAAACTCCTAGAAATCTGAAACTTAGATTAAACATTGAATAACTTTTTTTCTAAATTAAATTTTTTAAATCGAGCTTCAAGTTACAACATCTGACCTTTCTGACAACTTGTGTACCAAGTTTCATAGCTGTAAGTATGATAGCTTGGCTGTACAACGCACAAACACGCAGAAGGATATTCCCTTCAGAAGAGCGAAAATTCCGAAATAGTTTTGGCCAGGATTTTCAGTCAAATACCCCACTGTGCGTCGTGCAGCAATCCAGGCAACGTCGTTCGCCCTGCAACGGCTCTCTTGCACTCCATCGCCGCCTTCCTAGGACCACGTCAGTTGTCTGCCTATATTGTTTTTTCAGTCTGCGTTTCTATGTAGTAATCGCAGTGAACTATTATTTAGTTCAATCTGGCTGTTTTGATTTTAAAATTCTTGTAGTCTTCTGTAATGATGTAGTTTTCTGCTCTGTGTGAACTCGGTGATTTAACAAAAAGTTATACAACTGCCGATCCAAATAACAAGACAAATACTCTAATAACAAGACAAATATTTGGCTGCTCCACTTTTGCTACTCTAAAAGAACTGCCATCAAAAAAGCCGTCCACTGGCAAGGACATCATTAGGTGCCGTACTCAAAGAAGATTAAATTTGGCACTAGAAATTAATAATGGTGTCTTCGCCAGTAGGCAGTTAGTTTGATGGCAGTTCTTTGGAGTGCCAAAAGTGGGGCAGCCAAATATTTGTCTTGTTGTTAGAGTATTTGTCTTGTTATTACATAACTTTTTGTTAAATCACAGAGTCCACACACAGCAGGAAATTACATCATTACAGAAGACTACAAGATTTTCAAAATCAAAACAGCTAGATTGAACTAAATAATAGTACACTGCGATTACTACATAGAAGCACAGACTGAAAAAACAATATAGGCAGACAGATGACATGGTCCTAGGAAGGCGGCGATGGAGTGCAAGAGAGCCGTAGCCAGGCGAGCGACGTTGCCTGGATTGCTGCCCGACGTCTGTGCATGAGTTTCTAAGGCTTTTCGCAACTGGATAACATCGACTGAACCTGTGGTAGTTTATTTTTCTACATTATTGTCAGTCTGTCTCAAAAAATACTACGGTTGTTTCACAAAAAATTATTCATCAAAAACCAAAAACGCGTAAAAATGTAACTTTTTTAAATTATTGTTTTGGGTAGTTTTGGGGTTAATGCGCAACCGGAAGATATTAACTGACCAAAACAAAATCAAAGCACAATGTTTTAGGGCTATATTAGTAAACGTTACAAACTATTGCATCACGAAAACATCTAATTCCAAAAATCGCAAAAATGATGTTTTTTCATATTTTGTCAGAGTTTAGGCCCTAGGCATGACCGGAAGATATTAATCGATTTCGATCATTTTTTTCCTCCTTTTTATCCCTCTTTTGTCTTCATAATTATAAACTTTTCCGCGCGAAAAAATTATGAAAACATTTCATTCAAAATTTTTTCAAAAAGAATCGCAAAAGTGAAGTTTTTTTCATATTTTGTCAAATTTTAGACCTTATGCGTGATCGGAAGATATCAATGGATTTCGATATTGTTTTTCCCCTTCTTTTTGTCTTCACAATTAGCTACTTTTCCGCACTATTACATTTCGGAAACATCCAATTCAAAAATTTAAAAAAAAAATCGCGAAAATCAAGTTTTTTCATTTTTTGTTAAATTTTAGGCCTTATGCGCGATCGGAAGATATCAACCGATTTCGATATGTTTTTTTCCTTCTTTTTGTCTTCATAATTCGCAACTTTTCCGCGCTATTACAAATTCAAAATAAAAAAAAGTGTTTTTTCGGCCCACCCTATTGCACATGCACGCGCAAGCATAATTCTGGGGAAAACTGAAAAACTACTAAATGTACATTCGCAGCTATCATGCTCACTATAAGAGAACAAGTAAAATGTCAATAGACATAGTTTTTTTTTTTTTTTTTTTTTTTTTTTTTTCAAATTTGAACACCATTGTGACAATGAGTATATTCGTTTTAAAATTAAGACTAACTCCGAAATTCTGATTAAAATGCCCAGTTTTAGAAAACATAGCTGAATAAGAAGCTTTTGAAGGAAGTCACAGAGACCATCCTTCAGGGGATCATAAAGCTGGGTTAGAACATGGTATTTGTCCTGAATTTTTCCCATGAGTCGT